>OY282640.1:142566598-142796598 GCA_958299015.1 Tetanocera ferruginea | reverse complement strand
ATATTTTTAATCGTCGCAGTATAGAAAAACTTCGCTCAGCTGTTTCTACACTGATAGGAAGCGTGGCAAAGATAGCAAACGTTATAGAAATTAGTGGAAAAATGTCATTAGTGTCACATTAGTGTCGCTCTCCTATTTACACTGCCAAATTTTAAGTTCATGAAATAATTGAATTTGAATTAGTTCCATACTAAAAGTGGACTAAAAGTGGCAGTTTTATTTCATGAAATTCGGTTGTGGTAATTTGGTTGGTTTGTTGCAAATATAATTACTAGTACCGCGCTGGGGTCGCAAATCGCCCAATTTTTGTTTGTTTATTTATAGTTGTATAAAATAGTTGGTGCACTTCTTCTCCGCACTCTAATTCATTTAAAAACAGAATTATCAAAATCGGTTGAAAAACACGGGAGAAAATGGTCCTTAACTGTTTTCCCTGCGCCTATTTATATAAAAAGTAAGTTAAGGTAGGCTTGAAAAATTTCAGAATTCCAAACAATTTAGAATTTACTCAAACAAAAATAATTGTATGCAACAAATTATTTGCGCAGTTGATACAATTTTAGCAACTTTAACCTAACATTAATTCACTTCAAAACAACCCTGTTATAAAGGGTGTTTTTTTAAAAGCTTGCTGATTTGAAATTTAAATAAAACACATGCCAAATTGTAGCCAAAAATAGCCAAAAAAATTTTTATTTAGTAGATAATTTCTTGGCATTTAACATTTAAATATAATTTCGGGCATATGACCACCACGACTTTTTTGCACAAAGGGCATTCTGGAGGTCCAAAGTCTTTGAGGGCGTATTTCAACATCCATATCGTGAAGATTTGGCAACAAAAATTCATTGATCATGGTTCTGTATCGATTTCTATTCACGGTAATGCGTCGTCCTTCCTCATTTTCAGAGACAAATCGATAAATTAACGTTTTCTTCGACACTGGCCTCAACGACAACAATATTTTCTTCTGTACGCACTCTTCTCATTCTTCTCGGTGGCTTGGAATCCAAAAGAGTGAATATAGACCGAAATTTGGTAATTACGTTCTTTATGGTGGTCTCAGACGGACGATTATGTGCACCATAAAATTCGCGAAGTGCTCCATAAACATTTTTAATTGAACACTGTTTTTGAAAATAAATTTTCACGATTTGGAAGCGTTGTTCTGGAGTTAACCTATTCATGATGATTTGCCAAATAATACTGAGTAGAAACGTCACTTTCAACTGTCAAAACAACTGTCAGACAATAGAGTAATCCATATTGAAAAAAAAACCTCAGAAAAAAACACCCTTTATATCATATATGACAAAAAGTATTACAGATGTATATAATATTTTCATAAGGACTGAATATAGCTGAAATATTTCTAAGAAGTAATTTAACTGATGATGAAATAATTGAAGTAAAAAATCTATTGGATTTTACATTGTTTGTAATTTTTTTTTTGAAAATTTATAAAGTGAAAACTGAAAGTACAATGCACGTATTGTTTTTTTATGGTAAAATTCGTTGGCACGTAGGTTGCAAAAAAGTTTGGCAGGTTTTCAGTTAAAATTTAGAAGAATAAAATATTTTAAGTGGCAACTTTGGTTTGCATAGCCAAAATCTTAATTGCGCTCATAACAAATCAAAATCAATGTTGCTTGCCCAATGATTTCTTATAAATGGCATTTTTAAACTAATCGTAAATGTCTTGCAAAAATATAATTATTATAAAGCAAACACTTACGCTAAGGTAGTGACTTCAAGTTTTTTATTTGTAAGAAAATAAAGCGTCTTTAAAGTTGATTGTTTAAAAAATGGCTGTTAATTTGAGAACATAACGATCTGTTACTTTATTTTCAATCTCATTTTTTAAAAAAATCGAATTTACTACCTTGACGTAAGTGTTTGCTTTACATATAATTATATTTTGGTTTTTGCAGATGACTACAGATCATGTGATTCTACAAGCAAAATGGTCATACTCTTCTCGCATCGCTTCATAAAAACGTCATCTACACGCAAATGACCTCACGAAACAAAAATAAACAAAATTTTTTTTTATATACTTTAATAATTGTTGAAATCAATAAAAAAACTAGAGTTTAACAATGTCTCTGACCATTTTTTTTAGTATTCTTTCAAAACACGCCTTCAGAATCGCTGATGTATACATAAAAGTACCCTTAAGCTGTGGGCATAACTATTTTTTCCAAATAATGTATTAAAAAAAAAGTATTTGCGAGTTCTTGGGGGGGTAATTACCCCCTTTACCCCCCCCTTGTATCCGCGCCTGGATGTGGTTGGGTATGGGGTTAAAGTAGCAGTCTCGGGGAGCTTTGAGAGGACAGTGTCTGAAGTATTACAGGCAGCACTTCTCACGGTACATAGATGGTGTTTAAACGAAGATCCTTCTATAAACAGCAAAAAAAGCATAGTTTTTGAGCCTTCACCAATACGGCGTAAGCTTAACCTTTCTTTGCCCCGAACTCTTTGAGTAAAAAGTAGATTTCTCCGACTCAGCAAAGTACCTTGAAGTGGTCCTGGACAATAAACTGTCCTGTAACCTTAACATAGAGCGCATTATTAGCAGATACACAGCCATAATTTTTGGTAGGACTGGGAATTGAGCCGTAAGTGAATGTCTGTCATCCGTCTGTAGTATGGTGGTCGAAAACCCTAGAAGGAAAAAACATCAAGCGCTTTAAAAAGAGTTTCGAGAACTGCAGTATCACTTTGTATGAGCCCCATCCCAACGGCTTTCCTCAATGTCATCTTAGTACTTATACAAATTCAGATACACGTTCAGATAGAGGCTACTTCTAGCCTTCATGGACTTTTTCATCTGAGTAACCTAGGCTTGTCCTAAGTAGGCTTGTCCTAAGCCTACTATTGAAGGGTCTAATTTTCTTAGTTATAACCCTAGCATGAGCAAAGAAATTCGGCAGCGTCTTTAACAATAATTTTTAGGATTGGGGTATCCCTAAGAAGGACGGATGGTGTCCTATAGTATGACTTTTAAAATTAATTTTAAATATGAAAAATTTTTTGTAATTTGTTGAGTTATTTTCTCTCTATGGGGATACCTTTTGTACCCTAAACCTGAAAGGTGAGGGTATATTAACTTTGTGCAAACGTTTGTAACGCATAGAACGAAGCGAGTCCGGTATAGAAAAGTATATATATTCTTGATCAGCGTCACCACGTGAGTCGAGCTATCTATGTCCGTCCGTCCGTCTGTGTGTTGTCCGTAAACACAGGATAAGAAGGAGTCGAGATAATTGGATGAAACTTGGTACACATGGTCACATGAACCCAAGGATCTGCACTATTGAATGTTTTTGGAATCCGCCCACGGACACGCCTACCTCCCATACAATGCAAAAATTTAAAACTGCATAACTCAGCTCATAATAATCCTACAACAATAAAATTTAATATGTGTGTGCTTGATATCAACGCAAAGATGTCTTTAAAAAATGGAGGTCATCCGCTCACGGACACGCCCACCTCCCATACAACCCAAAGATTGAAAACGCAATAAATAACCCTCTGTTTATTCTACAGAGCTAAAACTTGGCACATATGTTTTTTATAACACAACAAAGATGGTTTTGAAAAATGGACATCATCTGCCTACGGACACGCCTATCTCCCATACAACGCGAAAATTGAAAATTGCATAACTCAGCTTAAAATAAGCCTACAACAATAAAATTTGATATGTATGTGTTTAATAAAAACACAAAGATGTTTTCGAAAAATGGACGCCATCCGCTCTCGGACACGCCCACCTCCCATACAACCCAAAAATTGAAAACGCAATAAATAAGCGTCTGTTTAACCTACAGAGCTAAAATTTGGCACGTATATTTTTTATGAGAAGACAAAGATGGTTTTGAAAAATGGACTTCATCCGCTTACGGACACGCCTACCTCCCATACAACCCAAAAAGTTTAAAACTCAATAAATAAGGTTGTGTTTGTCATAGAGAAATTAAATTTGGTATGTATGTATTTTATACCAAAATTAAGGTGTGTTCAAAAATTGGAAGTAATCCGTTCATGAACACGCCCACCTCCCATAGCGAAAGTACAATAAAGGCATTAACTGTGAGCTACAGGAATAAAACTTGGTATGTGTACATTTTTCATCAACATTTAAATGCATATAAAGTATAGGCTTCATCCGCCCACGGAGACGATCATTTACAATAAAAATTTTTTGTATTTCAAAAGTAGGTTTAGGGTATTTCATATTCGGCCTAGACCGACTTTAGACTTTCTTTACTTGTTTTTATTACTGGAATCGATTCAGGATACTTTGATAAGAGCTACTTCTATAGCGTCTAAAGAAACAGCAGTCTCCCACTGAATAGTCTGAATACTGTTAAAGGCAAAACGACTGCCTATTTTCGCGTTGACGGGAATAAAAAGCGGACTTTCTAGCCTAACAGAGTGCTACCGTCATTCATAGGACCAGCAACACGTCAAAAGAATCTTATTTCGTGAATCTTAAGATTTTTGGAGGGATTGGCACTAGGCTACTATTCTCAGGACAATCATATAAGAAATCGAAATGACTAATTAACATGGACAAAGACGACATTAGAAAGATGACTGTAAGTATGACTGGACATTGCAAACTAAAGAAACATCTATAGAACATTAATCTTTCAAATAATTCACTATTATACTTTGCCTTTAGGATGAATAAACCTTCAGACATTTTTCTCACTGAATGTTCAGTTTTTCTCCAAGTAAGCTATCGAATTAGTCACTATAGGACTTCTTGCTAATTTCAACCTCAAAAATATTCTATAATTTCATCACATCACAAGAAGTCGCAGTGTCATAACTGTCAAAGCTTGTCACAATCCTTATCAATCATTCTACCTAGGATACGGATTTAGTTAAAGATTGTTGCAGTTGTTAAATATTAAGACAAAAATCAATATAAGAATTGGAACAAGGATTTAGAAAACGAAAACGAGAGCGATTCAGACCACCTTTGGGAAAATGAATAGGCAAGGATATGAATAAGAACAAGGATTAGAACAAGAATATGAACAATTAATTAGGTACACTCAGGGAAAATGCTCTTAGCTGATTCACGTTATTAATTCCTGACGAATTTTGTCAAGATAGTCAACGTCATTTTATTTACATGATCCACGCTACTTTTACGTGACTGATCTGGTAAACAGCAGCATGTGTAAAAATAATGAGTGATTTTTATCAACATTTTGCTAACGTTCAAACATGCAATAACATGGCTTGTTGGTGGAGCGATGAACTCTCAGGCGCTTGCTAAGTAAAAAGTCCAGGTTCGATTCTTGTATTAGACGGTTTTGAAGATTTATAATTTTTTATACGAAGTTTATTTAACCATCAAAAAAGGGAAATATTTGGTTATTAACCACACTTCACAGTTTAATAAAGCCGCAAAAACAGTTTTAATTGATGTTCGAAAATTTTTAACGGAGATTAGGTTAAATTTTGATGAAATTAACCATATTTTTTCTCTGGGTGCATGGATTTGGAAAAGAGTGGAAGAAAATTAGGCAAAAGATTTGGAAAAGGAATAGGATAAGTATAAGGAGAACGATTATAAAAAGAACTAAACAAAAATTTGGACTTGGATTAGGACTAGGACTAGGATTCAGAAAAGTATTGGAAGGTGAATTTGAAGGAACTGAGTTAAAATTAAAGCTTTGTAGTTTAGGCCACATAACGTTCGCTTAAGAGACAAATAAGGCTGAATTTAAGAAAAAACCGTTAAAGGCTCTACAAAGGGCAATGGTTCAACGGGTTCATGTCAACCAGCTAAATAGTTTAGTAGTTACCAAAAGTTTTCTCTTTATTATATAAGAACAGAGAGAGCTTCGCACATGTTGAGTGACAAAAATCTTTTTCTTGAAACCTTCAACTAATCAGAATTTTATTTCATAATTCATAAATTCAAAATAAAGTAATAAAATATTAAACACATACCTAAAATTAATAGGCCTGTCAATTTCTTTAAGCCTCAAAAATATGGCATAATTAAACAAGTTATAGAGAAACTAATGAATAGAAAATTTAGAATAGATTCTTACCAACAATAATAAAGACACAACGACAAGAATTAGCAAAATTAATCAACCATAAAAATTGATGAATGTAAACACGATTAAAGATAATATGAAACCACAAAACTTATACATATAATAAATTCATATCACTATAAAAATAAATACCAATAAACAACTCAAACTTAAAACCACATAATAAGCATTTAAATAATAATATGCATAAGAATAACAAAATTAACTAAATTTCTTAAGTTCTTAATCAAACTTTGAAGACTGTGAGAAAATATTTGGCGAATTGGATAGTATTACTTAAAAAAAAGAAGAAGAAGTTTTTAAATTAGCTGCTGATGTGAGGCGTGAGTTGCTTGCAAATTGTATACAAATTTATGAATTGGTTCATTTTTGCGTTAAGCCGGATAAACGTTGCCAAAACATCAACTCTTTTAGACAATGAACTGATTAAGTTAAAATAATCCTCCAAATGTTAACAGTTTACATAATTTTATAGACATAACTTATGTGCCAAAGTACTGTATAGTTTAGTACAATGACCGGCGCTTAGCATAGTTGTAGTGGTGTGTTGTTGCCTAGCACAATAAATATATAAAATATATAAATAAATTACATTAATTTAGCTACTGAACTTGAGTTCGTACATTTGCATATATTTCAAGTTGCTTTAGTTAATTTAAGCTATTGTTAAAAAAAATTTTAATAGCTAAATTATAGGAATAATTTAAATCAGTGCTTGTTAAAAACTTTTAAAAAGTATTAATATAAAATCAGTTAATTATGTACTGTAAAATAACAATAGGTTCTTTATTGGCTAACTGGTTCGTTTTTTTTCAACAGATGAAGAACCTGATGGATATAAATAGTTAAGGTTCAAACAAGTTTTATTTAGAACTTTTACAGACTGTGTTAAGAAGCAACATAAACTTGAGCCATATTTTTGCTAAATATTACTCATAAAATGTTTCATACAGACAGCGATGATAGCGTTGCATATTAAACAGCGAAGAAATGTTTCAACTTCTGAGGAAAGCAAAAATTATGACTCAGAAAATAGTTTTTAAAGCAAAAGTAATTCAGAAAAGCATTTTTTCAGACTATATTAACTTAATATAGTGATAGCGGTTAAGAAATTAAGTTTGAAATATAAATTTATATAGTATGTTTAACCCAATCTCATCTTTTGTTCTTACTTCTCAAGTTTCTCATTGATTTGAGTTTAATTTGCTGAGTCTGATCACGAATGTGAAGTTAATTTTGAGCAAAATCAATGAAAACATATTTTTTCCACAATCTAATAACGATATAGTTAAAATCTAGTCTCTTAAATATCTAAAATTTATACTTAATTTAGTCTTGCAAAGGCTTAGGTGTAACAAATATATCAATTGGTCTTATAGCTAGAAAATACTGCTTTAGACAACAGTTGAATTTCGATAGAAATTCCGCAAACATAGCAATTGTACTATTGTCTATAGATATCGGTGCTGATTCGTTGCTTATAAAAAGAGTTTGAAATTTGAATGAAAAAGTAGGCATTGCAACATGTCTTTGTAAAGAGAACACCTCTTGGATCCATAGCAACTAATCACCAAGTTTTGCTAGCAAAACCTGCATATTGTGCAACTCAATAATCATAATGATTTCTGAAAGTGGGCGTAGATATATTGCAACCCTCACCCATTTTACTAAACTTGCCGATAGTAACCATACCAACTACTAGTAGTAAATTTTACTTTTATACAAACAAAACCGTCGGAAATATGCAATTTCCTGAGAGCGATAAAAAATGGTGGGACCATTTATACTCATATATACCTAAAAAAAACAAAAAAAAAAAAACAAATTGGCCATTTCAGTCCTTGAAACGACTTTGAGCGAGCTTCTTATGACAATTGTGTTGTGTGTGTTTTTAAATGTTTGCATACAATTGACTGGGAACTGGCCCTACATGTTTTATGCCGACTCCGAACGGCTAAAGTTCATGTTCTCAAGAAGCTTTACATGGCATTATTTACTCTCTGAGGTTTGCCATTGTCTGCAGAGAGGTGGTGACCGATTTATTTATTGAAAAAACTTTTAGCCGCGACTGGGGATCGAACTCGGGCTCCAAACATGCTAAGCCACACACTGAACCTGCATGCCACAGGCACAACATATATACCTAAACCATATAAAATCGCAGTATTGAGGTCAAAACAAATTTTTCTTAAGATATGACAAAACCTGCCTTAATCGCCAGAAGATATGATTTGTACCAGTTTTTTTTTAGCTTTGAACTAAGAATTTCAGGTGCCAAGCCTATTGAGTCAAGGAAGGCTTCGATTTGGAAATAGGGAGATAGTTAAGTGGGGGAGAAAATCAAATCAAAAGAAACAAATGTAGAATGTTGTATGTGTGGTGGAACATACAACATACAAGTGTAGAATGGTATATATCAACTTTCGAATTTGAATCTGAGGCAAGTTTTATGCCTTTATCTCTGTCTATTCGAGTTATTGAGCAGTATTATTCCACAAACATTTCTACCGCCAACTACAACTTCCAAAGTCTTATAAATTGATGATATTTGAATTTCAGTTGTTTTGAAATGAGAAAAGAATTAAGGAGAAGTTAAAGTGTAGGGCCATGGCCTGACCTGGATTCAAATCCGAAACCTCTGCGTTGGCAGTCAAGCACCACTCGACTACCAAGGCCGCCAAAATTAATTTCAAACAAGTAAATAAAGTCTAAAGTCGGTCGAGGCCGACTATGAAATACCCTAAGCCCACTTTTCAAAAACAAAAAAATTTGTATTATAAATGGGCGTGTCCGTGGGCGCATGAAGCCTATATTTTACATGCATTTAAATGTTGATGAAAAATTTATTCATACCAAGTTTTATTCCTGTAGCTCACAGTTAATAACTTTATTGTGCTTTCGCTATAGGAGGTGGGCGAGTTCATGGACGGATTACTCCCAATTTTTGAACACACCTTAGTTTTAGTATAAAATACATACATACCAAATTTAATTTCTCTATGACAAACATAACCTTATTTATTGAGTTTTAAACTTAATGGGTTGTATGGAAGGTAGGCGTGTCCGCAGGCGGATGTCGTCCATTTTTCAAAACCATCTTTGTCTTGTCATAAAAAACATGTGCCAAATTTAAGCTCTTTAGGTTAAACACACACTTATTTATTGTGTTTTCAATTTTTGGGTTGTATGGGAGGTGGGCGTGTACGTGAGCGGATGACGTCCTTTTTTGGAAGACATCTTCTTGTTTGTATAAACACATACATATCAAGTTTTATTGTTGTAGGTTAACTATTAGCTGAGTTATGCAGTTTTAAATTTTTGTGTTGGATGGGAGGTAGGCGTGTCCGTAAGCGGATGACGTCCATTTTTCAAAACCATCTTTGATTTGTTATAAAAAACATATGTGCCAAATTCAAACTCTTTAGTTTAAACACAGGCTTATTTATTGCGTTTTCAATTTTTGGTTTGTATGGGAGGTGGGCGTGTCCGTGAGCGGCTGACGTCCATTTCTCAACACCATCTTTGTCTTGTCATATAAAACATATGTGTCAAATTTTAGCTCTTTAGGTTAAACACAGACTTATTTATTGCGTTTTCAATTTTTGGGTTGTATGGGAGGTGGGCGTGTCCGTGAGCAGATGACGTCCATTTTTCGAAGACATCTTTGTGTTGATATAAAATACATACACACCAAATTTTATCGCTGTACGTTTATTATGAGCTGAGTTATGCAGTTTTCAATTTTTGCGTTGTATGGGAGGTAGGCGTGTCCGTGGGCGGATTTAAAAAATATTCAATAGTGCAGATCCTTGGGTGCATGTGACCATGTGTACCAAGTTTCATCCAATTATCTGCACTCCTTCTTCTTATCCTGTGTATACGGACAACACACAGACGGACAGACGGACGGACGGACGGACGGACATGAATAGCTCGACTCACAAGGTGACGCTGATCAAGAATATGTTTACTTTTCTATACCGGACTCGCTTCCTTCTATGCGTTACAAACGTTTGCACAAAGTTAATATACCCTGGCGTTTCAGGTTTAAGGTATAAAAAAAATCAAAAATGCAATTTTGAGTTTAAATCATTTTACAACAAAAATAACTATAAGGTCATTTTTATTGAAAAGATTGAATATATTTATACATGTTTTGAATAAACAACAAAAGGCTGCCAACTTCACTGTTATAAAGGGCTAGGGTCAAAATTCTAAAGTTCACAAAATTTTCCGTTTCGAATTCTTCAACTTTTTTTATAATCCTGCTTTGAAATTCCACCTTCACAAAATTCCCGTCTTCAAAATTATTACTCTCCAAATTCAACTTTTTAAAAATTTGCTTCCAACTGCACTAAAATCTTCCTTTTCAAAATTCACCTTAAGAAAATTTTCCTTTACAAAATTCGCCTTTGCATTATTCTAAAAATAAAAAAAAAATTAAAAAGAATATATTTATTTATCTTAATTTTTTTTCTATAATTATGAAAATTATGAAATTTCATTATGTAATTATAATAATTATAAAATTTTTTTTTATAATTATGAATATATAAATTATCTTTCATATGAAAAATCATCTGGAAATAAATGGATGTGTCTGCTCGTTTGTCCATAAATAACCCTTTTTGCATTAGGCTTGGGGCAAAACACCACTTTTAGTATATTTGTGTTGACAAGGAATACTAGCGAAAGTCGTTTTAAGGTTTTAATGAGTGCATTTTAAAGATTAAAATCGCTGTTAGTAAGCCTGATCGAAATTTAGATTTTGCCGGATACCGACTCAAAAGTTAGAGGGATTCTTAAAAAGTGATTCTGCCTCGTTTTTTTTGGATGAGAGAAATCCCCATGGAGCAGTTTTGTTTCTCCTGAACCACTTTTTGACTGACACACCCACCGAAATATGCAACCTCCTCCTTTTTGAAGTCCACTTAAAATTGTTCTAAACAAAAAACCAAATTTAAAAAAAGACACCAAACCACTTTATTGAGTATGAAAATTCATAAGGCGTTTAATTCACTAAATTTGTTAATAAAGTAGTTAAAATCCCTCCAGAATTCCTTTTGACAAGAATAAAAAATTAAAATAATTCAAATAAATAAATATATAATGTTTACATAACATATTAAGGTAAACTTACACTAATTTGTATTAGTTTTAAGATGATTGAAAACAAGAACGTATGAATGGATCACCAAAAATTAATCAAAATGTCTCGAAAAATGTTACACGCACGGTTTGATTAGTTTTGAGTAGATTTTCTTTTACACTTTCTTTTGTTAAATTTAAATGTAAAATTTTCTTGTTAGCAAATTTAAATTACTTTAACCCATGCATTTGAAGGTTAAGGAAAGTCTGGCAATTTACAAATAAATACAGAAAAATTAACATTATTTGCTTAAAATAGAATTTATGAACAAGAGATTTGAAAAAAGTTAATAGGTAAACATTTACAAAGCATTATTTTTGGGAGCGTTTTTAGCTTAGATTACAAGGTTTTCATCTCATCTCAAGCTCATCTCAACTCGAGCACCGTAGCATTGAGAATGAAGCTCAGATCAACTTGAGGATGCGTCAAGTCATTATCCTTTATTTTTCGTTTGTGGTCCAAGGTCTTTAGATGCGCTAGATGCCCTAAATCCAAACCATTATCATCAGTGAAAGACATTTCACTTCCAACACCAATTCTGTCGTCTGCATTATCAATTTCGGCCATTTTGCATCTTATGCTCCTCATAACTGTTGATAGAGCTATGGGATCCAGAAAAAGGCTTGTTTTCATCGTAGTTCCAGTAAAGTAGATGCTGCCAGAAGGAAAGAGTACTTCACTTTTACTCCAAATATTAGTTTTTAAATTATTTGCTACCAGAGATGTACAAGAAATTTTTATTATTTGCTGGCGCCTACAATGAGCACTAAACTTGGATTAATGTGGCGTATTTTTCTGCTCTTATTTGAGTTGCCATGGCTTTCAAAGGTCTCAATAAAGTAATAATTTCTTTAATTATTCTTTCTTTTTTTTTTGTGGTGCACCGGAAGAGCTTATTTAAATTTGACTAATGTATGATTTTTAATTTTATAAAGCAAGATCGTTTTCATTCGACTATTTTGACATTTAATCGTTAACCGAAAGAAAATAACCGATTAATATACCTTTTTCGGTTAGTCGTGCCATCACTATAGACTGCTCACTTCTGGGCATTTAACCCTTTGAGTCCAGAGATCGAGGACAGATGCTCAACGGTAAATGAAGCAAGATTTTCATATGAAATGGAACTTCTTAATGTAGAATTATTTGACTTATTTGATATTGTTTGCGGTTTTGCTATAGTTGTCGCCAAACCACTCATCAGTTTCCTCGTCTGTTGCAAATGGATCTCCCTCCTCTGAGACTGCAGCCAATTCAGGGCTATGTCATCGACCTTCGGCTTCAACTTGAAATTGGTGTTCTGGAGCATTGGACTCATATTCTTCACCAACGTCTGACATGTTTTCTAACACATCATACCACTGATTCTCGTTAAAAGCCATATTTAGTGCTAAAAACCTAAAGAATGGCGTAAAAAGGAAAATTAAAAAAAAGGATATTAAATATTTCTATTTATATCAACCATTGAGTCCTCACGTACAATATTATGTACACTACTTTAAACTCATATGAGATACCTACCTGAGTTTTTTTTTTATTTGAGCTAAATACACTTATTAATCTAACTGCGGTTTTTATACAAAATTATGATTTCTAGACTACGAATTTATTTTGAACTTTTTTTTTAAATTGTTAACCTGTATGTCAAAACGAAATTAATTTTATCAACCTCACTCCACGAAAATACAAATACAACTGATTTTCAGGTCCTTAAATGCTGCAAAACAATAGTCAATAAAGATATAAATGTCCAACGAATTAGGGAAATCACAACGGACACAAATTTTTGCATATGTGTACAATACATTGTACACCCGGAACGAAAGGGTTAAGAAGCTGTGCTCCGATTCGTTGTACACCTAAGCTGTAAAGTGGTTCGAAAATCCTTTTTCATAGCACTTTTTATTAAATTCCGTTTGAGGATATCTTAATAGTCGTACCGGTTCATAATACCCTCGATAGAAACCAAATTACCAACTCCATGCTATGATATACAGCCGCCCATCATCACAGACCCACCTTCATGTTTGATTTTTCTTTATATGGTTTAATTTGGTTTCATAATTAGGTTTACTCCACACTGTGTATTTGCTTTCTGTTGCAAATATGTTAAATTTTGACTGATCCGTAAAAATATCATCGTATCAGAACGTGCGACTAAGGTTGCGTTTATAGTGAACGCCGAGTCAGACAGGCAGGCAGACAGGCAATGTGAACAAGTGAGATAGATAGCTATTTGCATCTCGTTTTTTCACACAGATTTCAGCCTGCCTGCCTGCCTGCCTGTCTGAATCGCGTTCACTATAACCGCAACCTTAGTTTCGTACTCGCGGGCTTACTGCAGCCCTTTGCGTCTATGAATGGTTTTCGCTCATTAATGAATGGCTTGTTGTGAGTAATTCTGTTATGAAAATCGTTTATACAAGGTATTCTTCTTCTCGTTGAAAATAAATTTTAAGCTCATTATTGAATTTTTAGGGCAATAGCATTGGGTCACTTCTTTACTTTTCATATTATCCACCTGTCGTCAGATTTTTATTAGACCAAGTTTTGACTTTTCTTTTAAATTCTATATATTTTGTATGCCTTATTATGCTGTACTGAATAGTGCTGCGGATCCTGTTCAGTATTTCTGAGATTTCTGCAAACCATTTTCCTTAGTTATGATGTTGAATTCGCGCTCTTTGGAAGACGTTTGCTGTGACATTCAATTCCAAAATTCGAGGGTTTCCCCGAAATCTAATTCAAATGATCAGCTGTACGATTTCAAATGATCAGCTGTACGATTTCAAATGATACTCACTGCAAGTTTTCTCAATAATATCTTAGTTGTATGTTCTTCATCCCAAAAACATAAGAGTTTTGCAGCGAAGTAGTTATGAGCTTGCGCTATTTCATTAAAAATAATTTTGAAATAATTAAAATTCATGTTCTTAATGACAAATTAAAAATATTAACTACGCTGCGTGTTTCATTAACTTGCATTAACTTAACATAACGTGACTCTCGCTCTCACACTGCTACTGCTAATGCAAGACTCTCACATAAGATGACTTTGATACGCTCACACAACATATTTTATTGTTAATATTAATGTTGGTGTTGTTTTTGTACTCTCTGCTGTTTCTGTTGCTGCTGCTGCTTTTGTTGTTGCTGCCTAATTCCATAGCCTGTTGACTGCATTTATTTTACATTTAGTGTAACTTGCACTTTACATGCATGCTTACACAAACATACAAACACACATCCACATACATGCACTGGGGGCAAACACACGAGCTTAGTGCAAAGGCCGGTTAGAGAGTTATTTTTGTTTAAACGTAGTGCTGCTGCGGCTGCTCTGAGTATTTTCAGTTGTTGTTGTTGCTGTTGTTGTTGCTATATGTTTAACAATTTTAACACAGTGACACAGTCATTGAAAGCAGCAGCAACAACAACAACAAGCAATTATAAGTGCATTTTAACATATGCATGTGTGTGTGTGTACTTTGGCAAATTTCCCCTACTTTTAGTCGTCGTTGCCGGTGTTGTTGTTGTTGTTGTTGCTGTTATTGTTTGTCAGGTTTTCGCTTTTCTTGGCATTTACATGCAGCACTCTCAGCTTTATGCATGCCTTGCTTGCATATGCAATATTTTCTCATGCACTCTGCATTGCATGCAAGAGGATAGCTGGCTAGAGCATTGTAGCTGTTTGACAAGGTTAGAGCGCAGTATGAGTGAGCAAGAGTTCTTTTAGTTTGTTTTTTTTTCTGTTCTGTTATGCTTGGTGGACAACAGCAACAGTGAGAGAGTGAGAGCAAAGTCACACACATAGTGTACGTGATGATGTTGTGTGTTACACTTTATACAGTGTAAAAGCAACAACAACAACAACAACAACAACTACTGCTACGATTAAAGCAACATAAAAGAGTTCTTGTTGTTTGTTTTTTCCACAATTTTTTTTTGCTTGTTTTCTTTTTTATTGTTGCAGAGTGTGTGTCTTGCCAGTTGTCGGAGTTGTTGTTGCTGTTGTTCGTGTTTCTACTGTTGCTGATGTTGGCTTTGTTGCAGCAGCGTTGAGCTATGTAGTCGGCAGAGCAGTTTAAAATTTTCAACGAGTCGATGGAGTCACCACGAGCAACTCTAGTAATCAGTTTGAGTTGAAACGCAGAGCGGTGAACATGTTTCAAGAAAATTAGCTCCGTCGTTAAAAAGTTCTTAAAATAAAATAAGAAAAAAAAAAAAACGTTGTTCTTATGATCAACACAAAATATTTAATAATAAAAAAATTTATTTTTAAATTATAAAGTTTTTTTTTTGCCGAACAAAAAATTGTAAAAAAAAACAAAATTGTGCACATTTGTTAAGTGAAAATTAAACGCTTGCGCAGTGTGTAAAATCGCTAAACGTCACGCAAACGCCGCAAAACTAAACAAGGATTACGGTTACGCGAATACGTAAATAAAGCGATAAAAGTGTTGTTAAAATTGTTACAAAAATTTTAAGTGACTTTGAAAAAAAAAACAAAAAAAACAATTTAAGTAACACAACTTAAAAAACATGATTTTAAGAAAATCTAACTAATTTTTTTATAAGAAAAAAAAAATGTGGTTCTTCAAGTTTGCAGAAAAAAGCTGCAAGGCTTTAAAATAAAATAAAATAAAATAAGAGGCAACAAAAAAATAAATGCTTTATAAGCACCCACACAATAAGCACAGTGAAAGGACTGCCTGTTTGGCAAAGCAATAGAACACAAAATCTAAACAATTAAAAAAAAAACAAAAATTGTTTAATAAAAAAAAAAAAAAAATTATTAACAAAAAAATTGTTGCGCTAAATTTAAATTCTAAATTAAAATTAAAAAACAAAGTCACACAACATGCATTTCCACGCACACTTTTTCTTTGCATTCACCTTGACAGTGCTGTGCTTCATTAGCTGCGCCTGCGCGCAGTGCTCTTGGGAGTTTGTGCGCACTACCATGGATATTAAGTGCAATTTGCGTGCCATAGATGCTGCAGCACCGCTCGATCTGCAAGTTGCCGAAACCGCCAATCGTCTCGAGCTACAGTGCGCCCAAGAGCTGCTTTATGCCAGCGAGCTGCCCGCCAACGCTTTTACTCGCTTGCAAAAGCTCTCCGAGCTGCAGCTTGACGACTGTAAACTGCAACGTGTGCCTGCTTCGGCCTTTGAAGGCCTGATGTCACTCAAGCGTCTTGCTCTACACACACACAACGCCGACTGGGGTCCTGGCAAGACACTGGATATACTGCCCAACTCCTTCTATGGCCTGCGTGAGCTAACCCAGCTCGACTTGGGCAACAATAATATACGTCAGCTGCCCGAGGGCGTCTGGTGTGCGGTGCACAATCTACAATCCCTGAATCTTACCGCCAATCGTCTGCGTTTGGCTGAAAATCTGGGCTTCTCCGAGAAGATGTGTTCGCTGAATGGCGCCAGTGGTGGCGCTGAGCTGCAAGTGCTCGACATATCGCACAATGAGCTGCGTGCCTTGCCCGATGTCTGGGGCGCTTCACGTTTGCGTCGTCTGCAACAGCTGCTGCTGCAGCACAACAACATCAGCACGCTGGCGCCCAATGCCTTGGCTGGTTTGAGCTCTCTACGCGTGCTCAATCTGAGCTATAATCATTTGGAAACCCTGCCAGCCGATGCTTTTGCCGGCAACAAGGAGCTGCGCGAGATTCATCTGCAGCGCAATGAACTCTACGATCTGCCCAAAGGTCTGCTACATCGCCTCGAACAGCTTTTGGTCTTGGACTTGAGCGGCAATCAGCTGACTAGTCATCATGTGGACAACAACACCTTTGCTGGCCTTATACGCCTGATTGTGCTCAATCTGGCGCATAACGCTTTGACTCGCATCGGCGCCAAGACCTTCAAAGAGCTCTACTTTCTGCAGATACTCGACATGCGTAACAACTCCATTGGTCACATTGAGGAGGGCGCCTTTTTGCCGCTTTACAATCTGCACACTTTGAATCTGGCCGAAAATCGCCTTCACACGCTCGACAATAAGATATTCAATGGTCTGTTTGTTTTGACCAAATTAACGCTGAACAACAATCTCATCAACATTGTGGAGACGCAGGCCTTTCGCAACTGCTCCGATCTGAAAGAGTTGGATCTGAGCTCGAATCAGCTGGCTGCTGTGCCCGAGGCTGTGCAAGATTTAAGCATGCTCAAGACGCTGGATTTGGGTGAGAATCAAATCTCCGACTTCAAGAATGGCACTTTTCGCAATCTTAATCAGCTAACGGGTCTGCGTTTGATAGACAATCGCATTGGCAACATTACCATGGGCATGTTTAGCGACTTGCCACGCTTGGGCGTTCTAAATTTGGCCAAGAATCGCATACAATCCATTGAGCGCGGCGCCTTCGATAAGAATGTTGAAATTGAAGCCATACGTCTGGACAAGAACTTTCTGACCGACATCAATGGCATTTTCGCCACTTTGGCCTCTTTGCTGTGGCTCAATTTGTCGGAAAATCATTTGGTCTGGTTCGATTATGCCTTCATACCGGCCAATCTGAAATGGCTGGATGTGCATGGCAATTATATTGAGGCCTTGGGCAATTATTATAAGCTGCAGGAAGAGCTACGTGTCACCACGCTGGATGCCAGTCATAATCGTATAACCGAAATTGGTGCCATGTCCGTGCCCAACTCCATTGAGCTGCTGTTTATCAACAATAACATCATCAGCCAGCTGCAGTCGAATACTTTTGTGGACAAAACACGTCTGGCACGCGTCGATCTATATGCCAATGTCTTGTCAAAGATCTCGCTAAATGCGCTACGCGTTGCCCCCGTAGCTGCGGACAAGCCGGTGCCTGAATTCTATCTGGGCGGCAATCCGTTCGAGTGTGACTGTTCTATGGAATGGCTGCAACGCATCAATAATCTAACAACACGCCAGCATCCACGCATTGTTGATCTGGGCAATATTGAGTGCCTGATGCCGCACAGTCGCAATGCTCCAATACGCTCGCTAGCTGCGCTCAGCAGCAGCGATTTCCTCTGCAAATATGAGACGCACTGTCCGGCCACTTGTCCCTGCTGCGATTTTGAACAGTGCGACTGCGAAATGGTCTGTCCCGATAATTGTACCTGCTTCCACGATGCCAATTGGTCATCGAACATTGTAGACTGTGGCAAACAGAATCGCAATACGCTGCCCTCACGCATACCCAACGATGTCACCGATCTCTACCTGGATGGCAACAACTTGCCGCTGCTGGACGCTCAACTTTTGGTCGGCAAGCGCAACTTGCGCGCTTTATATCTGAATGCCTCGCATCTGATGTCGCTGCAGAATGGCTCGTTTAGTGAGCTGGGCATGCTACGTGTGCTGCACTTGGAGCACAACATGCTGCAAACTTTAAGCGGACACGAGTTTCGTCAATTGTCGCTGCTGCGTGAGCTTTATCTGCATAACAATCAGCTCAGCTACATCTCGAATGCCACATTTGCTCCGCTGCTTTCACTGCAAGTCTTACGTCTGGACAATAATCGCCTCAGTGCGCTACCTTTGCCACAGCTCGTCAATCTGCAGTATCGCAATCAGCTGCAGGGACTGACAATAGGACGCAATGCCTGGTCGTGCCGCTGTCAGCAGCTACAACAACTGGCCCAATTTGTGGCCGATCATGCTTTGGTCATACGCGATACTGCGGATATCTACTGCTTAGACACTGCGGGCGTCAAACACGCTCTAGAGCTTTCGCACTCTTCAGCAGGTGGTTCTACCGATTGCAGTGATCTGCTCGAGAGCAGCGCTAGCAACATGGCTGCGCAGGATAACATCTCTGGTGGCTATGTGCCACTACTGGCTGCCGTACTGGTACTCATATTTCTCATCGTGGTGCTCATCATAGTGTTTGTCTTTCGTGAGTCAGTGCGTATGTGGCTCTTTGCCCACTATGGCGTGCGTGTCTGTGAGCCACGCTTTGAGGATGCCGGCAAGCTGTACGATGCCATCATTTTGCACTCACACAAGGATTACGAGTTTGTGTGTCGCAACATAGCCGCTGAGCTGGAGCATGGTCGTCCACCTTTTCGTCTGTGCATACAACAACGCGATTTGCCACCCGAGGCCAGTCATCTGCAGCTGGTGGAAGCTGCACGTGCCTCACGAAAAATCATTCTAGTGCTCACCCGAAATCTGCTCTCCACCGAGTGGCAACGCATTGAGTTTCGCAACGCCTTCCACGAAGCCTTGCGTGGGCTAGCGCAAAAATTAGTCGTCATCGAGGAGACCAATGTTTCGACTGAGGCTGAAGATGTGGCCGAACTGGCGCCCTATCTGAAATCCATGCCTTCGAATCGCTTGCTAACCTGCGATCGTTACTTTTGGGAGAAGCTACGCTATGCCATACCTATTGAGCTGTCGCCGCGTGGCAACAACTATACGCTAGATCATCATGAACGCTTTAAGCAGCCTGTGTCGCCGGGCGTCATATTCCGCCAAGCTCCACCACCGCCAGCCTACTATCAGGAGGACATGGAGGCCAACTACTCGTCCGCTACGACAGCAACACCTTCACCACGTCCCAGTCGTCATGGTCATGGTGCAGCGGCACGTATTGTAGACGCCATGCCCATGCGTCCACCTTCGGAGCACATCTACCACAGCATAGAGTCCGAGTATAGCGCCTACAGCAGCGATCAGCATGAAGCGCTGTCAATGATGCCGAATGGTGCCAGTGCTGCCAACTTTATGCAACATCATCATCAGCAGCAACAATTGTTGGCGCCGCACAGTTATCGCAACATTATACCGCAACAGCAGACACGTGGTGCTGGCCATCACGCGGCCGCATGGCGGCCATCAATGCATGGTATTGCGCCGCAAGCACAGCAACAGACGATGGTGGCAGCCAATCAGCAGCAGGCCGCGCCAATTCATTTGCGCACCGGCAGCAACTTGAGTCAGGCCAGCACTAGCACGCAATCGACTTCCGCGGCAGCACAAACGCCGCAACCACAAGCCTCCACATCCGCTGCGGCAGCAGCAGCAGCAGCGGCAGCTGCAAACTCAACAGTGGCAGCAACAACAACAACAATTGGTGGTGAGGCCACATCCATAGCAGCAACAACAGCTACATCCGCGACGAATAAAAACAATGGACAAGCGTTTCTGGTCTAAGAGCAGTAGCACAAAACAGCACAACAACAAAAAAAAAACAGCAGCCAGAACAACCACCAACAACAACAACAACATTGGTTTACAAGAACCCTTTGCGCGTTGTACTTAAAAGGTTCCCCCTGTTTTGTTTTTTATATATATATTTTGCTCAACACAACAAGTAGCAGCCATTAAAGACGCCATTTTTAGTTCCCTTACGAGAAACAACAACAACAATAAAAGAGAACAGCAGCACGCAAGCCCCTTAAAGCAGCAGCGCATAAAATTAAAAAACAAAAATAAAAAAAAGACTTTCCATAGGAATTTCCTAAGCATAGATTGAGTGTGAAGCCTAAAAACATAAAAAAAGCACTTTTTCAAATTCAATGTGATATTTAATTAATTTTAATTAAAAGTTAATAAACAAAAAAAAAATGTTTTCTTCAAATGTACACTATATAAAAAACAAAAACTCAAAGCAAAAAAACTAAATAGCATAATTTAGGTTTTAAATTTTAAATAGAAAAAAAAAATACTGTAAATATTAACTGTAAAAATTCTTGTGTATAATTAGAGCATAAAAAAACAAACACACTGTATTAACTACTTATGTAAAAATTAGCATTATTTAAAAACAAGAAAGCATTAAATGAAACAAATTCATTAAATAAAAAATTTAGAAGAAAAAAAAAACTCAATTTAATGTGCGGACTGATAGTTTCCTAAACTTCATAGACTATATTTTAAAAAATTTACTACTACATTACAACAAAATTTAAGATATATATTTTTGTAAACACTTTAATAAAAACACACACACATTCAAACAGAACAAATGCCCATTTTAAACTTCCACATTTCGCTTAAATTTGATGTAAATTAATAAATTAAATGTAAACCATGTATTGTATATAATTTTTATAATTTAGCGCTTATTTTTTATAATTTTCTCTGTGTCAGTTCCATAGTTTTGTAATATTTTTCTGTATTATTTTTGTCATTTATGTTAAACTTAGTTTTAGTTATGTAACTAGCAAAACAACAACAAAAACTACCATAAAAAACAACAAAAATTCAATTCAATTCAATTTAACAAAACAAGCCACTAAATAGTTATTATAGCTCACTATTATTAAAAAAAAAAAAAAACGAAAAGAAAAATCATTAAAAGTTAATAAATATACTATTAAAGCATTATAGTTATTATATTAAATAAATTTATTTATAAACAAAAAACCTAGCATAGAAAGCGAAAAAGCAACAGAAATTTGCAAAAACAACAATTTAAAAAAAAACTTAACAAAAAAATCAACAAAAACATTCAAAAAATTGCGAAAATATAAAATAATTTTCATATATAAAAATTGCTCTATTGTGTTCTTATTTCACTGAAGGTTTTGACAGAATCGGTTTATCAATCCTGAAATGGGAAATGTTGCAAACGGAATATCGATATTTCATATTAATGTGATTGAGAAGAGTACAGTAAGTAATCAATACTTAAATCAAAAAATTTCAACATTACTCACGAAATTTTTGTATAATAGCGACGATACTGTTACACTTATTGAATGTCAAGGTTGGTCTTTCTTGCTTCAAAACTATATATGTATATAAATTATTGAGAATCAAGTTGATGTTTCTCTATAACTATAACAAAAATAAAGTTATTTCCAAAATGTTTCGTGGATGGAATAACAATAGTTTCAGAAAATTTTTTGTGTGCGGATTTAAAAAAAAAGGACTTATGGCAATTGTTTTTCTATCATTCGACTCTAAGTTTTAAAAGAAGGCGTAAACTTTTAAAGCGATTAAGCAAAAAAAATTTTAAAAATTGTATATAAATATAATATATACTAGCTTATAATACCCGACGCAGCTCGATTCTTGTGGTGCTTTTTATGTGTTGTTTTTTGTTGCTTTGAGATCTGATACGTTAAAATAATTAGTTAATAATTTTAAAACTTTGATTTTCATTAATGTTTATTCTGTTCAAATATTAACTTTTACCCTATTTTCCTATACAAATACTTAAAACTAAAAAACCGTTGAAGCGTTAGATGAAAAATCATATTTGTGGTGAAGTCTGATTAAAATTAAAAGAAAAATTCGTTGACTAATTAAAACTTTTTGTAAAAATCGACAACTGTGCCACCTATCGGTTCGAAAAATATCGTTCAAGCTCTAACCACCCTCATACATTCACAAAGTATCTTTTAAATCGGATGTGTGGTTTCGGATATTAGCGAAAACCAACTTAGTGACAAGTGATTTTTATATATAATCATAAAATATGCAAAGAAAGTCTAAAGTCGGTCTAGCGCGACTATGAAATACCCTATGAAATATAAACTATGAAATACCCTAACATTTAAATATATATTAAAATACTAAAACAAATAGACGTAACTTCCTATAAAAATCCATGCATTATTTGTACCTATAGAAGGTATACAGGTTTAACTTATGTGGTTTGTGTGGTAGGTGGGCGTGTTGGTGCGCAGATGACGTCAATTTTTTGTGCACACCGCAGTTTTGATATTAAATGTTCCCACACGAAGTTTCATCTATCAAATATGAACATTTAATAGTGTTTTTAATATTGTGGGTTGTATGGGAGGTGGACCTGTTCATGAGCGGATGACGCTCATTTTGTGAACACATCTTACTTTTGATACAATAATCTCACATACCTAGTTTTATCTTTGTAGCTCATATATAAACCTCTTTAGAGAGTTTTTACCATAGTATGCTATATGGAAGGTGGGCGTGTTTGTGGGCAAATGACGCCCATTTTTTGTGCACACCTTAGTTTTGATATAAAATGTTTCTATGCGAAGATTCATCTCTCAAAGTCAAATATGAACCCTTTTAATATTGTGGGTTGTATGAAATGTGGTCATGTTCATGGGTGAATCACGCCCATTTTATACTTTTTGTATACAAAGTTTGTACAAAGATAATATACCCTTGACCTAACAGGTTTAATGTACGAAAAACCCTCTGAATCAGAACAAAATGCTCTCAATTTTTCACGCAATTATTCTAAAATGTTCAAAAAACCAAAACAATTTGGCCATTTCAGTTCTTGAAAGAACATTATTAGACCATCTTATGAGCTATTCTGCTGTGCGTTTTACTAAATTTTGTACGCAATGGATCAAAAACTGGATCTACTTGCTTTATACCGACTGCGAACAGCTAAACATCATGTTTTCAAGGAAATTCCATGCTTTTCATGGAATTTATAATTCTCTGGGGTATGTCATGGGGTATGTCATTATCTGCAGAGGGATAATCGAGGCACTTCGACGCCAAAGCCACACACAGTTTGTGCCTCAACAGTCTATTGCAATTTGGTAGGTGCATACCTTTGTGGTAAGTAACATTCTTGGCTTAGAAGTATTTTATTAGACAAATTTCGTGCAAGTTTTTTAAATTTAAAAAAAAATTGACTCCGTAAAAACTTTCGTACCTTAAATACACAAAAATTTTTTTAGTACCTACTTATTTTATTTTCAAAAAACAAAAAAAAAACAAATTGGCCATTTCAGCCCTTGAAAGGACTTTGACCGAGCTTCTTATGATCAATTGTGTTGTGTGTGTTATTAAATGTTTGCACACAATTGACCGAGAACTGGACCTATATGTTTTATGCCGACTCCGAACGGCTAAAGTTTATGTTCTCAAGAAGCTTTACATGGCATTGTTTACTCTCTGAGGTTTGCCATTGTCTGCAGAGAGGTGGTGACCGATCAGAAAAATTTTTTATTGAAAAAAACTTTTCGCCGCGGCTGGGGATCGAACCCGGGCTCCGAGCATGCCAGGCCACACACTTAACCTGCATGCCACGGTCACCACAATTTATTATTTTATAATTATTTTATTTTCTGTTGAAATAAAAAAAAAAATCAAACAAAAATTGAAGTGCTGACTTTGAAAGTGAATAACTCGGTCATTTTATAAAAGATTCCATTCATTTCTTTTTTGTTTGCAATTTTGACTAATTGTCCGTTCAATCATTTTCCATTTTTTTCATTTTCGTTTTCCTTCTAATTTTTATAATTTAAAAAAAAAACCTTAACGAATTTCTTTATTTCGCAAAAAACTTTGATCAAAATAATTGCTGTTCAGAAAATATTTAAAATCAAAGTGGCATTTTTAATGTTTTTTTATATGGTATGCATAAATAAAGGGTTTTTTTAATGTTTTTTTATATGGTATGCATAAATAAAGGGTTTCTTTAAAGTTTCTGTCATAAAAATTTAAAAACGTTTTATACGATCAAAAAATCAAAAATTTAAGGTTTTTTGTTTGTTTATTTTTATTAATTTTGTATTTTTGTAATTTTGTATGCACAAAAATTGATGGTGTAGTGAAAGAATCATGACAATTTCTCAATTCGTTTCTGAGTTATAATCCCAAATACCCCTTGAAGCACTCCCACTGCATTAACAGCGCCACCTACCAGGTCAAACTTGAAATACAAACCATCTACAGACCCAGTCACATGTACTCACCAAATTTCATTTAAATCGGTTCAGCCGTTTAGGAGGAATTCAGTGACAAAGCCATGTACAGAATAATTTTATATATAAAGATTCTATGATTTTATCTTCTCTCCTATGTTTTATTAAGTTAGATTAATTTCAATCTATAATCTTTGATATAGCAGTAAGAAGGGCCATTATTGCGTCATATTTTTAAACTGATATATATATTCTAACTTTTAACGAAAAAGTTGCCCTGAAGTATATGAAAAGTCAGTCTTTGTAGGGAAAACAAATTTGGTTGTGCTGCCTTTTGTGCAGAAAAGGAAGGCCTTCAAGAAGTGCTCATAAGAGCAGCGAGGAACGGATGTGTCTAGTCTTCAAAAGTAGCAGTCAATGCAGGCCTTCGTATGAAGAGCGCTGGTTTAATTGCCTATTGGGTTCTCTTGATTACCATTTCTCTTCTACTTATCTATCTCCCCATTTCCGAACCAAGGCAGACTTGACTATGAGGTTTGCCACCTGAAATCCTTAGTTGAAAGCTAAAAAAAAAAAATAAATCTTCAAAAACATTTCTTCTATATGAATACATGAACCCTGAACTTTGTCATATCCTTTTTTTAGCATTAATTAAAAGAGAAGGGAAAATAAACTTTTATGTTTCAAAAGGTACTGGTACACATATGAGCAGAATATATAATATACATTGTATATATACATAATATATCTGATGGAACCTCCTCACAACCTTCTAAGAGAGAAAAAACACGCTATTTGATCAATATGAATTTTGGTTGCGATCCACTCAAGATGATCGAATTTGAGTTTTTTTTTCAAAAGTAGAAAGTTTCTTAAAAAATTTAGTTTTCTGTTTTCACCAATTGTGAAATTTTTTAAAAAAGGGTGTTTTGAATTCAACAGTAAATCTTTCCATGTCAATATCTTGGTCGAATTTTAACGCTTTTCAAATTTTTCTAATTATTTCTACTAGTTTGTTAAATTTTTTTTCAAATGTGATAATTATGATGAATGTGAAAATTACTGTGAAGCTCTAACCAAAAGTATTTTTAATTAATTTTCTTAATATTGCCGTTAGTTATTTGTCGTGTATTTCAACTAAAATCCAAGAGAGAGAAAAAAACTTTTGGCTCTTAGTAGCTAGAATTTTCTTCCATGCGCCCTTGATAAACCACCAAAGATCATCTTTGTTGGTTGGATGTTTGTCTCTTAGAGCTACTCTAACCTTTCGCCATAAATTTTTGATAGGATTATGGTCTTGCGACTGTGATGGTCAGCCATTGTCTAAAATATTATTTTGCCCGCTTTGATGTGCGTTTCGGGTCGTTATTCTGCTGAAACACCCAACAATACGGCAAATTAAACTCTGCGTACCGCAACAGGATTTCACTCTAAATCATGTTGTATTGTAAAACATACATCTTTCCCTTGATGCGAACAAAGGGACCTGTGTCATTATATGAGAAACATCCCAAAACTATTATACTTCCACCGCCATGTTTAACCATTTTTATAGTGTGTTGAGCGAGGAATTCGGTATTAGAGGTCTGCTCACAGAAAGGCTGTTTCGATCCGAGTTAAATAAGATAACTTTGGTTTGATCTGACCAAAGAATGTTTCGCCAATTTTCTCGTTGGCCAATCAACATGATTCTTTACGAATTGTAATCGCTTGATGACATTTACTTTGGTCAGGTACGGTACCTTCCAAGCAGCTTTAGCCTTAAACCCGTTTTAAATTAAAAGTTTTTGAATCGCTTAAGTGTTCACGTTCAAGGAATACCGCCTACTTAACAACTGAAGAAGTGTATCTTAGATCAAATTCGTTGCCTTTTGGGCATTGTACACTCTTTCTCAATCATGACATCTCCATTGACGCTCCATCAAAATCAATGCGATTGATCTTTGTTCGAATACTCCACACAACAAGTATTTCCACTGGTTTACCGTACATGATGCATGATCTTTGCGAAATTCAATACGGTGTTTTCTTTGCGAGCGTTTCACCACGGGTTTCTTGCGTGCAAGTCTTCCAAGAAGGCCAGCTTCCACAAAACTTCGGTTCTTTTTGATACACTGACTCCACTTCCATCCAATATTTCATGCCGAATGACTGCTGTGCTTTTCTCTGGATCAGGTTTTGATAATCGGATTATCTTTAGATCAATAGGTACTGATAAGGTCAATTGTGTGCAAACATTTAATAACACACACAACACAATTAATCATAAGCAGCTCGGTCAAAGTCCTTTCAAGGGCTGAAATGGCCAATTTATTTTTTTTTTCAATACACTCAGAAAAATGTGTCTCGGAATATGATAAAAAAGGCATCATATTTAGAGAAAAATGGTATAGACTTTGCTCCAGAGAATGCTATTCTCTAATTGCGATACTAAAAATTCTCTAAAAATGATAAAAAGCTTCCATGATATAGAAAAATATATCGTTTTTAGAGAAAAATACTTTTTTTTTTGAGAAAGTATTTGTTGTTATTGAAGAAAATACTTCTCATAGTGAATTTTTTATCAAAATATAAGAAAAGTTTTTCATTTTCAATAAAATTTCTCTATAAATGAAAAATTTTTTGTGCGAGAAAAATACTTATCATTATTAGAGACATTGAAATATTTCCATATCCTAGAAGTAAAGAAATATTTCTTCGAAAATGTGAAAATTTATTCTAATTGAAGAAAATTTTATTTGAAAAAGAGAAAATTGCTATTATCAAAAATAGAGAAATTTTTTACCGGAGCAAGGTATGTGTTTTTTTCTCAGTGTAGGTACTGAAGTTTGGCGCGATCTATTTTGGAGTGGTACATTTTCCGTGGTTTTATATTGTCGAAGGTGAGCAACACCATTGAAAACCATCCTTTTTAAGCATTTTAATGGCTAAATCGCAATACTGCGTTAGGTCGGTCGTGCGTTGACAGCTCGAGTAGAGATCAACGTGTTCTTATGGTGCAAATCTAAATGCGACCTCAAGCGTTGGTCGTACTTTATATCGTAAAACAAGAAGAAGAGATAAAATTCGACCAAAGTACGATCTAACGAGATAAGTAGAAAAATTTTCTACTCGGTCGTGCGTTTGACATTTCTTCATAGAGCAGAGTTGCATTTTCATTGAAAGCGCTTAAAATGTGGGTGTTTTATCGTTTCACTGGCAAATATAGATTTTCGTGGGATTTCTTTTATTATCGCTGGAATTTATGTTTTATATAATGTTTTTTAATAACTCATGCTATTAAAGTAATCAAATTAAGATTTTGATAAAGTCAATTTTTTTGTATTATTCGATATCTTAGAAATTTATATAGAAATTGAGAGATTTAGAATTGGAGGAAAAACAACTTTTGTGGGCATTTTTGTATAGCTGCTTTTATTGGCATCGCCAAAATTACAGACGCACAATCTGTCAGCGCAACATTGAGTTTTGTAAAGTAATAGGTCGTGCGTTCTGTCAGTTCATCTCGTAAAGTTTATGCAACGTCGATATAAAGTACGATCGGCGCACGACCGACCTAACGCAGTATTGCGATTTCAGCATAATTGTAGCGGTATGCTTCAATATGATTACCCAGTACTGTTTAATTCAATAATTGCCTTGCGGGTACCTGGCGTGCATCTCTTGGCTTTTGCCATTTTATGAAATTTTACTTATACAGTTTTTTGTTGAAAGTACGTTCAAAATATTCAAATATTCAGAAATTATGCATAAAATCTTTGAAAACTTTTATGTTAACTAATCATTTCTAATTAGTTGTCAATGGAAAAAATAATGTTCTCCTAGTAAAACTTATTTTTTTGCAATAAATAACAAAGGGCAAAGTAAGATAAATTGTTCTTGTAAAAAGATAAAAGAAAATAAAGAAATAAAAAAATAAAAAACCGTTACATTGCCAAATATTGCGGCTTCTAATTAGTTGTCATCGGCTGTAAATAGAGCTTTATGCCAAATAATTCATGAAGCAACAGGTTGCTGCAGAAACTAAGTTCATTGAAGAACAAATTGAGCAAACAAGACTATGTAGTCTCAGTCTAATTATCGTTTTTGTCATTTAGTAGATAACAATCACAAAAGAAAATACTTTTTATACCCTAAACCTGAAAGGTCAGGGTATATTAACTTTGTGCAAACGTTTGTAACGCATAGAACGAAGCGAGTCCGGTATAGAAAAGTATATATATTCTTGATCAGCGTCACCACGTGAGTCGAGCTTTCCATGTCCGTCCGTCCGTCCGTCCGTCTGTCCGTCTGTGTGTTGTCCGTATACACAGGATAAGAAGAAGGAGTTGAGATAATTGGATGAAACTTGGTACACATGATCACATGAACCCAAGGATCTGCACTATTGAATATTTTTGGAATCCGCCCACGGACACGCCTACCTCCCGTACAATGCGAAAATTGAAAACTGCATAACTCAGCTTATAATTAGCCTACAACAATAAAATTTGGTAAGTATGTGTTTTATATAACCAAAAAGATGTCTTTGAAAAATGGACGTCATCCGCTTACGGACACGCCCACCTCCCATACAACCCAAAGATTGAAAACGCAATAAATAAGCCTCTGTTTAACTTACAGAGCTAAAATTTGGCACATGTGTTTGTTATGACAAAACAAAGATGGTTTTGAAAAATGGACATCATCCGCCTACGGACACGCCTACTTCCCATACAACGCGAAAATTGAAAACTGCATAACTCAGCTCATAATTAGCCTACAACAATAAAATTTGATATGTATGTGTTTTATATCAACACAAAGATGTCTTTGAAAAATGGACGTCATCCGCTTACGGACACGCCCAGCTCCCATACAACCCAAAAATTGAAAACGCAATAAATAAGCCTCTGTTTAACCTACAGAGCTATAATTTGGCACATATGTTTTTTGTAACAAAAAAAAGATGGCTTTGAAAAGTGGACATCATCCGCTCACGGACACGCCTACCTCCCATACAACGCGAAAATTGAAAACAGCATAACTCAGCTCATAATAAGCCTACAACAATAAAATTTGATATGTATGTGTTTTATACAAACACAAAGATGTCTTCGAAAAATGGACGTCATCCGCTCACGGACACGCCCACCTCCCATACAACCCAAAAATTGAAAACGCAATAAATAAGCCTCTGTTTAACCTACAGAGCTAAAATTTGGCACGTATGTTTTTTATGACAAGGCAAAGATGGTTTTGAAAAATGGACGTCATCCGCCTACGGACACGCCTTTTTCCCATACAACCTAAAAAGTTTTAAACTCAATAAATAAGGTTATGTTTGTCATAGATAAATTCAATTTGGTATGCATGTATTTTATACCAAAACTAAGGTGTGTTCAAAAACTGGAAGTAATCCGTCCATGAACACGCCCACTTCCCATAGCGAAAGCACAATAAAGGCATTAACTGTGAGCTACAGGAATAAAACTTGGAATGTGTAAATTTTTCATCAATATTTAAATGCATATAAAATATAGGCTTCATCCGCCCTTGGAGACGCCCATTTACAATAAAAATTTTTTGTTTTTGAAAAGTGGGTTTAGGGTATTTCATAGTCGGCCTAGACCGACTTTAGATTTTCTTTACTTGTTTATTTATATTAAGGACATAGGTGGATGTTTTGCCCCTGAATAAGGGCTGATTTGCTAATCATATTCACTAGAATAGAATGTTAAAAAATTCTACAAAAAAGTAATTCTATATCAAAACTAAGAAATGTTAGAAAAATGGGCATCATCCATACACGAACACGCCCACTTCAAACAATCTCAAAATTGAGAACTCTATAAATAGGCTTATCATTAAGCAACAGGCAAAAATTTTATACGTTTGTATTTTAAATCAAAACTAAATCGTGGAAGAAAAATATGCGTCATCCACCTTCGGACACACACACTTACCATACAACCCATTATAAAGTGAAAACTCTATAAAGAGGCTAATATACAACACTGAAATTCAGTATCAGTGTATTTTTTATCAAAATTGAGGTGTGTTGTCATCAAAACGGTCGTCATCAATCCACTAACCAGCCAACATCCCATAGAACCCATAATAGTGAAAACTCTGTAAAGAGGCAAATATTAAAGTTTCAAAACTGAAAGCACCACGAACACGCCAACCTCCCATACAAACCCAAAATTTCATTACATCTGCATGTGGCCACCACTGCTCTAAAAGTTCCATGCTTTTCTCACGCACAATTATATGTCGCATGTTCACGTGTTGGAAAACTAATGGAGTAACGAGAAATATTGTTTATGATTTAACATTAAGATAAAAGCAAAATAAACAGTAAACCATAAAACAGCAATTTTTACATTATAATGTAGTTAAATGAAAATGTTTATCACATGAAATAAATGTATTTATTTATTGCTAAAGAAATATTGATTTAAGATTTGGAATTATAATGCTTAAGAGAGAGAGTAGCAAAGCAAAAACTCTCTCTCTCTGAGGTTGAGACAGAAAAACTTTTTTCAAGCTCAAAATTGCAAAAATTGGTAAAATACCATAAAAAATCGCACTAGAATCATTCTTCCGGGCTCGAATCACCATCTGATAGAGAGTAGAAACAGACAACAGACCTCTCTATAGACAATGCCAAACCTCAGAGAGAGAACAATGCCATGTCAAGTTTCTTGAAAACATGAACTCCAGGCGTTCGGAATTGGCATAAAGCATGCAGGTCTAGTTCTTGATCAATTGTGAACAAACATTTACCAGAACACAAAACAAAATTGATAATAAGAAAGAAGCTCGGTTAAAGCTCTTTCAAAGACGGAAAGGACTACTATCTTCTATAATTATTCTATTTAAATTATATATTTTTTCTTATCTTCTAAAAGAAATTCCACAACTACTGCATTTATGGTATAATTTAATAATAATCGTTTAAATTATACTCTTCCGAGTTATACCAGGCTCCTAAAACTGATTTTCATTACATTAACTTATAATGATTTCTGTTGAATTTACAGACAAAAAAATTTAACCTATATTTAATATTTTTCTCTGTGTTTTCATTGATGACAGATAAAAGTCCATTAAAAAATAACAATTTTTGAAAGCGTGTCGTTTTTAATTAACATATTTAAAAAAATGATAAAGCAAAACAAGTCTATTTCAGAAATGAAAAAAAAAACAAACAAACTTCATTTATTTTTCCTCTCTATCGATTAGCTGGAACGCAATCAAAGGCAATTTTAATGCGTTTCCCAACTAAATCAAAATAAAATCCGATTAGATTAAAATCCACTTGCAGTCCCTTAAGGCACAACACCACGTGTCTGCATAGCCGGAGCCGTTTAAGTGCTGCATATATTTAGGCGTATGGCGTGGCGTGTATTTGTTTGCCTTGACAAACATGCAACGAAATTTTTAATGAAATTAAATGCAAACATAAAAAGGAACAAATATAACAAAAGTAGGGAAAAAAGAATGGAATACATAAAATATGTATATTGGTGTGTGTATATATAGCGCTCTTGTTGTTGTGACAAATGAAAATTACATGCAATTTTATAATATAGAAAAGAAACAAGATTGAAAACACGTTTGAATTTTTAACACAAACATTCAAATTCTTGAGAAATACTTAAAACAAAGAAACGGAAAAAAACAAACTAACAAAAAACTAGAGTGACATCGAGTAACGTGGCAAAGTGGAGTGGAGTGTAGGAAATAGTAGTGAAAATATTGCGCAAATACTGCTTATTTAACTTGCATAGTAGCTGAAATACAAGAAACAATACACACTCACAAAAAAGCACAATGCAATAAGAAATAGAAAAAGCGAAAAAACAATATTGGAAAAAAATATACTTTATATAAAAAGCCAACATAAAATGGAGCTAAGTACGTACTACAAATAAACAAAGAAACAATTTTATGCAAATGTTTGCAGCTACATATGTACAGCGTTGCCACCTAAACGTTTTTTAAGTAATGGCATTACTTAAAGGCAATACAAGAGCACATATTAGGCATGAGTTGGGCAGAATTTCAAATTCTTTGCAGGCCATTTTATGAATTATCGAACGTTAAAGAAAACAATACAACAGTACAATCAATTTTGGAAGCAGAGGTCAAGATTGGCTGAGGTCAAGGAAAAATTTTATAAGATCTTTGTATTAAATAAAAAACTAATAAAGTATTAAGTATTAAGTGTTAAGTATTAAGTATTAAGTATTAAGTATTAAGTATTAAGTATTAAGTATTAAGTATTAAGTATTAAGTATTAAGTATTAAGTATTAAGTATTAAGTATTAAGTATTAAGTATTAAGTATTAAGTATTAAGTATTAAGTATTAAGTATTAAGTATTAAGTATTAAGTATTAAGTATTAAGTATTAAGTATTAAGTATTAAGTATTAAGTATTAAGTATTAAGTATTAAGTATTAAGTATTAAGTATTAAGTATTAAGTATTAAGTATTAAGTATTAAGTATTAAGTATTAAGTATTAAGTATTAAGTATTAAGTATTAAGTATTAAGTATTAAGTATTAAGTATTAAGTATTAAGTATTAAGTATTAAGTATTAAGTATTAAGTATTAAGTATTAAGTATTAAGTATTAAGTATTAAGTATTAAGTATTAAGTATTAAGTATTAAGTATTAAGTATTAAGTATTAAGTATTAAGTATTAAGTATTAAGTATTAAGTATTAAGTATTAAGTATTAAGTATTAAGTATTAAGTATTAAGTATTAAGTATTAAGTATTAAGTATTAAGTATTAAGTATTAAGTATTAAGTATTAAGTATTAAGTATTAAGTATTAAGTATTAAGTATTAAGTATTAAGTATTAAGTATTAAGTATTAAGTATTAAGTATTAAGTATTAAGTATTAAGTATTAAGTATTAAGTATTAAGTATTAAGTATTAAGTATTAAGTATTAAGTATTAAGTATTAAGTATTAAGTATTAAGTATTAAGTATTAAGTATTAAGTATTAAGTATTAAGTATTAAGTATTAAGTATTAAGTATTAAGTATTAAGTATTAAGTATTAAGTATTAAGTATTAAGTATTAAGTATTAAGTATTAAGTATTAAGTATTAAGTATTAAGTATTAAGTATTAAGTATTAAGTATTAAGTATTAAGTATTAAGTATTAAGTATTAAGTATTAAGTATTAAGTATTAAGTATTAAGTATTAAGTATTAAGTATTAAGTATTAAGTATTAAGTATTAAGTATTAAGTATTAAGTATTAAGTATTAAGTATTAAGTATTAAGTATTAAGTATTAAGTATTAAGTATTAAGTATTAAGTATTAAGTATTAAGTATTAAGTATTAAGTATTAAGTATTAAGTATTAAGTATTAAGTATTAAGTATTAAGTATTAAGTATTAAGTATTAAGTATTAAGTATTAAGTATTAAGTATTAAGTATTAAGTATTAAGTATTAAGTATTAAGTATTAAGTATTAAGTATTAAGTATTAAGTATTAAGTATTAAGTATTAAGTATTAAGTATTAAGTATTAAGTATTAAGTATTAAGTATTAAGTATTAAGTATTAAGTATTAAGTATTAAGTATTAAGTATTAAGTATTAAGTATTAAGTATTAAGTATTAAGTATTAAGTATTAAGTATTAAGTATTAAGTATTAAGTATTAAGTATTAAGTATTAAGTATTAAGTATTAAGTATTAAGTATTAAGTATTAAGTATTAAGTATTAAGTATTAAGTATTAAGTATTAAGTATTAAGTATTAAGTATTAAGTATTAAGTATTAAGTATTAAGTATTAAGTATTAAGTATTAAGTATTAAGTATTAAGTATTAAGTATTAAGTATTAAGTATTAAGTATTAAGTATTAAGTATTAAGTATTAAGTATTAAGTATTAAGTATTAAGTATTAAGTATTAAGTATTAAGTATTAAGTATTAAGTATTAAGTATTAAGTATTAAGTATTAAGTATTAAGTATTAAGTATTAAGTATTAAGTATTAAGTATTAAGTATTAAGTATTAAGTATTAAGTATTAAGTATTAAGTATTAAGTATTAAGTATTAAGTATTAAGTATTAAGTATTAAGTATTAAGTATTAAGTATTAAGTATTAAGTATTAAGTATTAAGTATTAAGTATTAAGTATTAAGTATTAAGTATTAAGTATTAAGTATTAAGTATTAAGTATTAAGTATTAAGTATTAAGTATTAAGTATTAAGTATTAAGTATTAAGTATTAAGTATTAAGTATTAAGTATTAAGTATTAAGTATTAAGTATTAAGTATTAAGTATTAAGTATTAAGTATTAAGTATTAAGTATTAAGTATTAAGTATTAAGTATTAAGTATTAAGTATTAAGTATTAAGTATTAAGTATTAAGTATTAAGTATTAAGTATTAAGTATTAAGTATTAAGTATTAAGTATTAAGTATTAAGTATTAAGTATTAAGTATTAAGTATTAAGTATTAAGTATTAAGTATTAAGTATTAAGTATTAAGTATTAAGTATTAAGTATTAAGTATTAAGTATTAAGTATTAAGTATTAAGTATTAAGTATTAAGTATTAAGTATTAAGTATTAAGTATTAAGTATTAAGTATTAAGTATTAAGTATTAAGTATTAAGTATTAAGTATTAAGTATTAAGTATTAAGTATTAAGTATTAAGTATTAAGTATTAAGTATTAAGTATTAAGTATTAAGTATTAAGTATTAAGTATTAAGTATTAAGTATTAAGTATTAAGTATTAAGTATTAAGTATTAAGTATTAAGTATTAAGTATTAAGTATTAAGTATTAAGTATTAAGTATTAAGTATTAAGTATTAAGTATTAAGTATTAAGTATTAAGTATTAAGTATTAAGTATTAAGTATTAAGTATTAAGTATTAAGTATTAAGTATTAAGTATTAAGTATTAAGTATTAAGTATTAAGTATTAAGTATTAAGTATTAAGTATTAAGTATTAAGTATTAAGTATTAAGTATTAAGTATTAAGTATTAAGTATTAAGTATTAAGTATTAAGTATTAAGTATTAAGTATTAAGTATTAAGTATTAAGTATTAAGTATTAAGTATTAAGTATTAAGTATTAAGTATTAAGTATTAAGTATTAAGTATTAAGTATTAAGTATTAAGTATTAAGTATTAAGTATTAAGTATTAAGTATTAAGTATTAAGTATTAAGAATTAAGTATTAAGTATTAAGTATAAGTATGAAATATGAAATATGAAATATGAAATATGAAATATGAAATATGAAATATGAAATATGAAATATGAAATATGAAATATGAAATATGAAATATGAAATATGAAATATGAAATATGAAATATGAAATATGAAATATGAAATATGAAATATGAAATATGAAATATGAAATATGAAATATGAAATATGAAATATGAAATATGAAATATGAAATATGAAATATGAAATATGAAATATGAAATATGAAATATGAAATATGAAATATGAAATATGAAATATGAAATATGAAATATGAAATATGAAATATGAAATATGAAATATGAAATATGAAATATGAAATATGAAATATGAAATATGAAATATGAAATATGAAATATGAAATATGAAATATGAAATATGAAATATGAAATATGAAATATGAAATATGAAATATGAAATATGAAATATGAAATATGAAATATGAAATATGAAATATGAAATATGAAATATGAAATATGAAATATGAAATATGAAATATGAAATATGAAATATGAAATATGAAATATGAAATATGAAATATGAAATATGAAATATGAAATATGAAATATGAAATATGAAATATGAAATATAAAATATGAAATATGAAATATGAAATATGAAATATGAAATATGAAATATGAAATATGAAATATGAAATATGAAATATGAAATATGAAATATGAAATATGAAATATGAAATATGAAATATGAAATATGAAATATGAAATATGAAATATGAAATATGAAATATGATATATGAAATATGAAATATGAAATATGAAATATGAAATATGAAATATGAAATATGAAATATGAAATATGAAATATGAAATATGAAATATGAAATATGAAATATGAAATATGAAATATGAAATATGAAATATGAAATATGAAATATGAAATATGAAATATGAAATATGAAATATGAAGTATTAAGCATTGAGTATCATGTAATTATGTTTTAAGTTGTAAGTATATAAATCCTCTTCAAGACATTTAACAGAAAAATTCGCAAAAACCACTGCAAAACAGATATAGGACATGCTTTCTTAAACTCTGCTGATTGCTGCACATATATTTAAAGCCGTTCTTAACATATCTTGCACCACATTTCATTTGCTTTCTTCTGTGGCAACGCTTTAAATCGCATTACTGTGTGTATTTTCTTTCATGTTTGTTTTTCTGTTTTTACTTGGCATAAGAACTGAAATTAAAAATTCATGTAAAACGAATTCAAAAAAAAAAAAAAAAACACACAAATAGACTGACTGAATATTTGTTTGTATCATTTTACTTGCTTACTTCTTTATTTATTCATATTCATAAATTGTGCGCACGCTGAACACATTCCAATTTTTGCGCCATTTTCCCACGGCTCAACGCATTTTCGCATAGGTCGCGGCAGTGTTGCCACCATAAAGAAAAATATTGTTGTTTTTGGATTGCCAATGAAAATTTCTTCATTTGCATTACAATACGTTGCATTTCTTGATTGTTGCAACGTTTTATTTACTTACTTGCTCTGCTCTTTCGTGGGTTTCTTGATATCTTTGGCTTTCTTTAAATTTGCATTGTGCTATTTGTTGAAATTTGTTGGTGGAGCTACGCATGGGCGCGGCGATAAAGAGATAAATTAATATTCGGTGAAGAACAATGTTGTATTTAAATGTATTCCATGAAATTCCGGAATATATGAATAGCATGCTATATAGTTTTTTTGTTATAATTTTATATATGAATTTATGTGATTTTTAAAACCCACATTTCTTTAATGTTTAGGAACTTCATTTAATATAATATAAAGCTGAGCTAGGGTACTACAGGGTTAGAGCAATTTTATTGGTCACTAAAAACGAATCTACGCTTAGATTTGAGAAATTTGCAAGAAAATACAAGGCGAACGATCCAATATGACGTACACAAATAAAATTTAGCACTAATCAAAGGTCTGATGATAATCTTAGGATCCAACTTAAACGATAGACCTACGAAATAACATCAATAGTGCTAAAAAAGAAAACCTTTAAGAAATAAATTCTGGCAAAAAGAGAAAGATTTGCATTGTTTGTCCTGCTCCATACGAAGCGCGACAAAATACTCCAAAATCAAAATGATATTTTATCTTTTATTACAAAAATTATCAATAGTTTATTTTTTTAAACATATGTACCCTTTCTTAAGTGATTTTTATACCCCCACGAGTACTTCGTAAGGGGTATATTAATTTTGTTACGTCATGTGTAACGCCCACAAGAAGGCGTGGTAGGTATAGAAAAGTGTACATATTATTGATCAGCATCACCACCTCAGTTGATTTAGCCATGTCCGTCTGCCCGTGTGTCGACACGATTACAGCGTAATTTTCAAGCTATCGTAATGAAACTTCATATATAAGCTTTTTTCTAAAAAACAAAGATTAAGTTCTAGAATGGGCTAGATCGGATGAAAACCACGCCTACTTCCCATACAACCCCAATAATGAAAACTCTATAAAAAGGCTCATATTTAAACTGCAATATTTTAATTCGGTAATTGTGTATTCTAAGTCAAAAATGAGGTGTCCAAGAAAAATGTGCATCATTCACACCCACTTACACGCCCACCTCCCATACAACCCTAAAATTGAAAACTATATAAAAAGGCTTCTGTCGAAGCTAAATACATAAAATTAGGTATTTATTCACTTTATATTAAAACTCCGGTGTATTAGAAAAATGAATGTCATCCACCAACGAACACGCCCACCTCCCATACAAGCCCAAAATTGAAAACTATATAAATAGGCTTCTATCAAAGCTACAAAATTAAAATTAAATATTTATTCATTTTATGTCAAAACTAAAGTGTGTTAGAAAAATGCGCGTCATCCACCCACTAACACGCCCACTTTCCATACTACCCTAAAATCGAAATCTATATAAAGAGGCTTCTGTCGAAGCTACAAATATAAAAGTAGGTCTTAATTCATGTTATATCAAAAATAAGACGTGTTAGAAAAATGGGCTTCATCCATTCACGAACTTGCCCACCTCCCATACAACCCCAAAATTTAAAACTATATAAATAGGCTTTACTTTAAGCTACAGGCAAAAAATTGGATTCGTTTGTATTTTATATCAAAACTAAATCCTGGAAAAAAGTTTGCGTCATCTGACTACGGATACACCCACTTTCCATAAAACCCACTATAGTGAAAACTCTAAAAAAAGCTAATATTTAAGCTACAAAACTGAAATTCTGTATTTCTTTATTTTATATTAAGACTGAATTTTGCTGAATAAATGAGCGACATCAATCCTCAACGACGTCCACCTCCCATAGAAGTCATAATAGTGAAAACTTTATAAAGGGACAATTTGATGTGTATGTATTTTAGACGTCATAAGAATAGTAAAAACTTTTAAAATCTCATAAAAAAAAAGCTACAATTTAAGATTGATTTACAATTACGAATCCGCCGGGGGGTATTTTAACTTCGGCCAAGTCAAAGATATACCTTACTAGTTTTATTATAAACTACTAGCTGGTACCCGGAGCGTTGCAGTCATCCTTGTCCAATATCTGTTCCAGTTTGCCAATAGAAGGACATCAACAAATAGTAACTCCACTCTGAGTTTCAATATTCTCTGATAATTATTTCCAAAGCTTTTAAAAAAAAATAAATTTTTTTTATAGGCCGAGCTACATCCTTTGTTCAATGTCCGTTTTAGTTTGTGAGTATTTCCGAGTAGTAGGATATCACCAAATAGTTACTCCAAACTGACTATTATTTGCAAAGCAATTCAATTTTAAAAAATCAGTCTTATGCGGGCGGAGCCACACTCATTGTACAATACCCGTTCTAGCATTCCAGTAGTTGTACACCACCAAATAGTAACTCCAAATAGTAACTCTGTATCGAAAATTTTAATTGTATGTGTGGAGCCACTCCCCTTCGTCCAATGCCCGTGTCTGTTTTATAATTGAAAAGCCTGGCCTATAAGTTTATTCATATTGAGTTTCATTGTTATACGACATTTAGTTCCAAATCTATGCGATATCAAAAAATTGAATTTTATGCGCGGTACCATGATACCTTTTTCAAAGATCGCTCAAATTGGACAGTCGAAGGCCAAGACTCAATGATAAGTTCGTACCGAGTTTCATTGATGTGTGATTTATACACGAAAGTAAAGCCGAAAATTTGTGTTCTTGAAAAAGTGCCACGCCCCTCGGGGGTAGGAGGGTGAAAAAGACTTGATGACATATGCTCATACCTAAAAAATATACAACAAAAATTTCATTAAAATCAGTCCAACGGTTTCGGAGGAGTTCAAACACTAATACCGTGACACGAGAAATCTTATTCTTAATTAGCTTTGCAATCAAAAACAAGTAACTTCTAAAGATTTTGCCGTATAATACATCGTGGGGTTTCTTTTAAAAAATGGTGTCGTAGATTCGACGTAGTATGAAATTTATGTATAAAATATAAGCATGTCCTCCTAGGGTTAAACAAGACCTAGACGACATAATAACGTTTGTGACGAATTTCAGATGTTAACGTCGTCTACGAAAGTTTTGGCAAACTTCGACCTCAAAAGAGCTTCGGTAAAAAGAACAAACGGAATAACTGTCTCAAAGCATGTGAAAGATTTCAATAAATCTTTACTAGAAGCAATATTGAAGTTCATTAAGTGTTGTTAATGTAGCTTTCTTAAGTCTGCAAATTTTTATTTATCGAAGCTTTAGGAAGGTGGCAAGTTAAGGTTGTCGTTATTTTACTGAGCTTAAGCTATAGAAAGAGGTTTGTTTCTCTGCAGCTATATTTAACATATAGGATGCTGAGAAAAAAAATAACAAACGCATTTAGTGAATATTTACCTTTATGAAAAATCTAAAATCGGTAAAGGGAAATATGCTAAAAACAAGAACGCATTGCAATTATGAAATTTCATGAGCTATTTATAGCAATAAAATTTCGTGTAATGCTTTAACCATCAACTAAAGCTTCACAATAAATAAGTGATAGAAGCGTTTACTCGTCAGTCAAGCTGAATTTGACATATTCTTATGTACCAATTATTAGTTGCAGCCTCCGCACTATCAACGAAAAATAAGCTTTATCTAGCCATTAAAGCTACATCTGAAGTTAAATTCTCGGCTTGGTTCCAAAAAGAACCTTAAGCTTCAATAAATTTACAAATAGAAGCTGTGACCTTCAAATTAAACTTCTTCTTAAGTTAAAGTAACTGGTTTCCACCATTTAGAAGCTTAAGCTTCAAACTATTTATGTAATAGAAGCTGTAACATTTCATGTAATCTGATACTGAATATGAAGCCTCTTCACAACTTGAATTCGAAACTGCAGCTTTACACCTTTTTAATAATAGAAGCTGTAGCTTCACACCGTATTCATAACAGAAGCTGTTGCTTCACACCATATTCATAATAGATGCTGCAATCTTCCTTACTTATTGTCTGACAGATGTTATAGAAGCCATAGTTTTCATGCAGACAAAAAATTATGTTTGCTTGATTTGTGCGATCAATTTTTATACCCCCACGCGTACTGGGAAAGGGTATATTAATTTTGTCACGACGTGTGTAACGCCCATAAGCAGGCGTGGTAGGTATAGAAAAGTATATATATTCTTGCTCAGCTTCATCACCAGAGTTGATTAAGCCATGTCCGTCTGTCTGTCCGTCTGTCTGTCCGTCTGTCTGTCCGTCTGTCTGTCCGTCTGTCTGTCCGTCTATCTGTCTGTTCGTCTGTCTGTCCATCTGTCTGTCTATCTGTCCGTCTGTCTGTGGACACGATTACAGCCGTCATTTTGCAGCTATCATGCTGAAATTCGATATTTAAACTTTTTTTCTAAAAAACTAAGATCAAGTTCGAGAATGGGCAAAATCGGATGAAAACCACGCCTACCTCCCGTACAACCCCAATAATGAAAACTCCATAAAGAAGCAACTATTTAAGCTACAAAACTTAAATTCGGTATTTGTGTAATCTATGACAAAACTCAGGTGTGTTAGAAAAATGAGCGTCATCCATGCATTAACACGCCCACCTCCCTTACAACCCTAATATTGAAACCTATATATAGAGGCTTGTGTCGAAGCTACAAAAGTGAAATTGAAAACATATTATTTTTTTATAAAAATTAAGACGTGAGAGAAAAATGGGCGTCATCCACCCACGAACACGCCCACCTCCCTCACAACCCCAAAATTTTAAAACTATATAAATAGGCTTCTGTCGAAGCTACAAAAATAAAATTAGATATTTATTATTTTTATATAAAAATTAAAACGTGTTAGAAAAATGGGCGTAAACCACCCACGAACACACCCACTTCCCATACAACCCTTATATTGAAAACTGTATACAGAGGCTTGTATCGATGCTACAAAAGTAAAATTAGATATTTATTAATTATATATAAAAATTAAGACGAGATAGAAAAATGGGCGGCATATATCCACAAACACGCCCACCTTCCATACAACCCCAATATTGAAAACTATATAAATAGGCTTCTGTCAAAGCTATAAAAGTAATATTAGACATTTATTATTTTTATAATAAAATTAAGATGTGTTAGAAAAATGGGCGTCATCCATTTACGAACACGCCCACTTCCCATACAACCCCAAAATTTAAAACTATATAAAAAGGCTTCACTTTAAGCTACAGGAAAAAATGTAAACGTTTGTAGTTTACATCAAAACTAAATTGTGGAAGAAAAGTGGGCGATATCCGCCTAAAAATACACCCACCTCCCATACAACCCATTATATTGAAAACTCTATAAATAGGCTAATATTTAAAATACAGACCTGAAATTGGGAATTTGTATATATTATATCAAAATTGAGGTGTGTCAGAAAAATTGGCATCAACCACTGAAGAACACGCCCACCTCCCATACAACCCCTAATTAAATACATTATAAAGAGGCTTGTCCTGTACTGTGCAGGAAAACAATTTGAAATTACATCGTAACAATTTGATCGTATTTTAGACGTCATCAAAATGTAAAATTTTTTGAAATCTCATATAAAAAGAGCTACAATTTTAGATTTTGTAACATTACGAATCGCCCGTGGGGGTATTTTAACTTCGGCCAAGTCGAAGATATACCTTACTAGTTTTTTATACCCTAAACCTGAAAGGTCAGGGTATATTAACTTTGTGCAAACGTTTGTAACGCATAGAACGAAGTGAGTCCGGTATAGACAAGTATATATATTCTTGATCAGCGTCACCACGTGAGTCGAGCTATCTATGTCCGTCCGTCCGTCCGTCCGTCTGTGTGTTGTCCGTATACACAGGATAAGAAGAAGGAGTTGAGATAATTGAATGAAACTTGGTACACATGGTCACATGTGCCCAAGGATCTGCACTATTGAATATTTTTGGAATCCGCCCACGGACACGCCTACCTCCCATACAACGCAAAAATTTAAAACTGCATAACTCAGCTCATAATAAGTCTACAACAACAAAATTTGGTATGTGTGTGTCTTATACCAACACAAAGATGTCTTTGAAAAATGGACGTCATCCGCTCACGGACACGCCCACCTCCCATACAACCCAAAAATTGAAAACGCAATAAATAAGCTTCTGTTTAACCTACAGAGCTAAAATTTGGCACGTATGTTTTTTATAACAAAAAAAAGATGGTTTTGAAAAATGGACATCGTCCGCCCACGGACACGCCTACTTCCCATACAACGCGAAAATTGAAAACTGCATAGCTCAGCTCATAATTAGCCTACAACAATAAAATTTGATATGTATGTGTTTCATACTAACACAAATATGTCTTCGGAAAATGGCACGTATGCTAAAATTTGGCACGTATGTTTTTTATGACAAGACAAAGATGGTTTGGAAAATGGACTTCATCCGCCCACGGACACGCCCATTTACAATTAATTTTTTTTTTTTTTTTTAAAGTGGGTTTAGGGTATTTCATAGTCGGCCTAGACCGAGTTTAGACTTTCTTTACTTGTTTTTATATATATTAAAGCTGCAGGAAAGCTTCTAAATTTCATTTATAAGCTTAAGGCCCGTTAACTGATCTCAATTGTAAACAAAGTTTAAAATTCCTTAACCTCAGTTTAAATTTTAACGCCGATACCTCATCTCAAGAAATCTAAGTTTAACTTGGTGAGGCGAGTTTCAATTTAAACACAGAAATTCTAGGTTTAAAAAATTTAAATTAAGATTTTGTCAAAAATTCTCTGAGAACATTGGAAATATTCTCAATAATAAAAAACAATGAAAAATATAAAAATCATACTTCAAAAAATTCAAAATAATACACAAAAAAACATATTTTAAGTTTTGAAAAAAAAAATATTCCAATGAAACTGATAATTTGCATTATTTTATCAAAAATTTTTGAAATATTTTGATGTTTTACGTCAAAGTTGTAAAATTTTTACTACAGTGCCGCTCAAATATGTTTTTTAATCTCAGTTTAAATTTTGAAACGGAGTTTAAGTAAACTGCCGATAAAAATGAGATAAGTTACGAAAATAGTTTTAACTGAGTTTAAAATTTAAACTCTGTTTAAGAAATCTGAGGTTAAGGAATGTAAACTTCGGAGATCAGTTAACGGGTCTAAGAGAAGAAAGCTATTAAAAGATTTTACAAACAAATTTTCAACAATCAACGTATTTGCTTTCCGAAAAATAAGAATCTATAAAACAATTTAAGGGGACGTAACACCTTAAAAAAAAAGTTTCTTTTAATGTTTTAAAATGCCAATAAGTTGAATAAAATACAAGATATCATTTTGAAAAATTATATATATATTTTTTAGTAAAAATATTAAAAAAAAAAATTTTTTTGATTTTTTATTTACATACATAGCTACTGGAAATATTTAAAAAAAAACATCAAAAAACCATGGCGGGCGTGATTACAACTCACTGGAACATCGGAAAAAAAAAACAAAGAACGGGCTTTTTATCAACATCAAAACCGCCATGGAATGAACTAGAAGAAACAAGTTTGGTTAAAAATAACAAAATGGTGGCGTTTTTTCGAAAATGGACAAGTTTTTTTGGACAATATTGGCCAAAAACTCAAAAACTATAGAACCGATTTTTCTGTCCGTAGTTCATTTCATGCATCGATGAGTGTAAAACAACATATTAAAATTTCAGTACGATTGGTCGAGTAGTTTTTGTTTTATCACCCCGCCAATGATTTTTAAAAAAAAATTCCTGTAGCAATATATCTGATTAAAATAATAAAAAAATTTGTTTGCGTAGTTTTTTTACAAAAAAATATATATATTTTATTTTTCAAAATTATATCTTATTTTCTATTCAACTTATACATATTTTAAAACATTAAAATACAAAAATGTTTCAAGGTGTAACGTCCCCTTAAAGTCTGCTTTTTAGCCTCATGAATTTCCCGAAATGCTTAAGTTTTAACAAAAATGTCACAATTATCTTATTTTGTTTCGAGAAGAGTATGTATTTTTACTCGTTTCTAATAAACATTTAAATTCATGAATTAAATTTATCAATCATTATTCATCTTTCTTTAAAAAAATACGAATAAATACTTAGAATATCTCTTAATTTCATTTCATTCTTTTTTTTTGTTTTTGCTATCAGTATTTATCTCTATTCTTTTATTTATTTACCATGAAAAATACGCAAATATGCGTTTCCTTAACATAACTCTTACCCAACCTCCATCCATTTTGCATTTTCCATTTCCCAGCCTTTACCTTGACTTATATTAAATTAAGGAAACAAACAACTCAAGTTATTTCCTCTGAAAAAAAAAAACAACACATTTCACATTTCACCCTTCTCAAAGCCATGTCCGCTACAGCTGGCATTAAAAATGCACAAATTATTTAAGCAACAGGTTGCTTAAATTCATCATAAAAATACCTGCTGACACATTTGTATGAAATTTAAACATATTAATAAATCACCAAAAATATGTGTCAATTTTAATAAATAATTTAAGACTTACTGTAGACGAGCAGAGCACAACTCAGAGTATAAAAATCATTTATGGCAAGCATAAATGCTGACCAAAACCATATAGAAAAAAAAAAAATTTAAAAAAAAAAGCGTGGGTCAGCAACAACTCGTTACAGTCACCAGAAGATTCCCAACTAATTAGTTATGCAAGTCAAGTATTTTTTTTTTCTTTCTTATAGCTCTAGAACCACACTGAAAGGGGCAATATACAACAAAAGAATACTTTAACTACATGTTTAAAATATACAAATATGTTTAACAATAAAAGAATTCATTTTAATAAAATTTATTTATAAAAAAAAAACATAATAATACAAAAAAATTATGCATAAATATGTTGAAAATGCGCAGGCGTAGCTGCGTTTTAACAAGTACCACGAGTAGAATTGTACACGCATTGTATGATACGAATTGAATGAGTTCTAAGAGGGTCTTAACGCGCACATTTCAGTGCTGTTGAGTGTTTGAATGCGTTCCTTACTTGGAACTGCTTCCGCCTCGTCAAGCCTTTTGCTGTTCAACACACCACCACCACCTTAACAACAACAATCAGAGCTCTTAATTTTAATGATGCTGAGAAATAGCAGCAATGAATTTTATTAAATTGAAATCTTGAAATATTTTTTTTTTATCATTTTTGTTATTATTTTATTTAATATTCTTCCTTTCGTCTCATCATAATCATCAACTTAATTATGAATTTCTACTGAAGAATAGTACCGTTTATTTGTGTTACTGTCTGTCTGTATTTATGCTGTCTGCGTATGTGTTGTTGATCTTTGCATATTGCTGACAGTAGCAATCGTCGTTTTGATCCAAGTGAATGGATGATGAGTACTCTTATGGCTGATTTGCATTTACCTCGGTAATTGAGTTTAGAGACATAGAGAGAGGTAGAAGCAACATCAGCTGAAAAAAGGGATATTTTGTCGTTTGATTGGTTAAGCAGCTACGGTGGGACGCATTGTATGTTAATTGCTGAAAAGTTATTTATGTTACAGGTCTGTAAAAAAATGGTTAGGATTGTTTTTGGGCAGCTGACTATTACCGAGACAATGTATGTGTAGCATACGAGTTCGTCTTGAGAACTGGCTCATCACGTCAGAATCTAGAGATAGAGTTATGTACACCTAACCGTACTTTATTTGTATGGGTGTTTTGGAAGTATATTTGATTTTCTCTCGAAAAACGAAAACACCTTCTGTTAGGTCTAAGAACATTAGTACAAAATTTGGTCCCGTTTAGAAAATGGAAATGGGCCTTGCGAATTCTTGTAATCCTAAAGAGCAACGCATACGAAATTAAATATTGTGTAAAACCATACAAAAGTTAGTAACTATAACAAGAAAGTGCTGCCAAATTTGCAAAAATGGTTCTGGCTGGAATACAGAACTGTCATATATTATTTAAATATCTGAAAATTGTGTAAATTTTGACTATCCAGTGTTATTTGAGTAAAAGTAAAATAAATAAGTTTTCGAAATTGTAAGACCATTAAAAATGGCAAATTTTTCGCAACAAAAAAAAATATCATAATTAAACTGAAACATTTACTTTGACATGGCATAATTATGTTGTTAATAAATTTTTTTCAAGTAAATAAAAACGATTTTCGAAACAAACAGTTAATTTGTATGCAAAGCCTGTTGTAAGTTCGATGAATCAACGGCCTATTTAACGTGGTGAATCGAGACCAAAGCTTATGAAATGTTCTTAGGTCTAATTGAATGTAATTTTGATGTTGAAGGGAAAATTCCAACTTTGGATCTTTTTCCCAATGCCTATGGGCTGCATTAAACTCTTGTTAATGTATTGTAGAAAGCTGCAGAAAAGACTTGCATTTCCTCAACACTCTCATTAAAATAACCAAATTGGCTTGTTATGAAACAATAATTTCTAGATAGTTTTCCTTGGTGACGAGAAATGAAAATCTTTTCTTTTTTTAGAACATATCGCACACTAAATACAAAACAGTCACAACTCGAAATTTTTCCATAACGACTTTTTGTTACACAGTGCAACACCAAAAAAAAATAACCATATACGGACACCACTACGTGATAAAAGACTAAAAAAAAAAAGACCCGTGTCTCCCAATTTTCCCCAAAGTCATGCACTTTTTGTTTTATGGGCCCCCAAAGATTTGGGGCCTCGGTATCATTTTCGTAAAAATGTGATCATTTTCTCAGGCTCATATCTTGTAAACCGTTCAGAATTTCGATTTACTCTCAGAGGCAAAGTTGTAGCTCTTGTCATAAGGAACAAAAATTGCCAACATATAAAATCCAAAAAACTTCACCTTCCAGGTCAAAATCGCAAAAAACTTAAAAAATTTCAATTTTTTTTTTACCTTTTTTCCCGTGTTCAGGTCCATAGGTAGCAAACCGTTCAAAATTCAAGGAAACAATCAACTACAAAAATGTACCTAAGATCTCAATAAACAAATTTCTAAAACATATAAACTTCCTAGAGATGATTCTTAACACCGTTTTTTAATTTCATTTGTTTTTTATTTACTTCAACATTGAGTTACTATGCTATCTATTACAAAAATATTAAAAAACTAGTAAGGTATATCTTCGACTTGGCCGAAGTTAAAATACCCCCACGACTGATTCTTAAGGGTTAAATAATCTTAAATTATAAAGCTTTTTGTATGAGATTTTAGAAAATTTTGTTAGTTTTATGTGTCTAAAATACAAACATATCAAATTGTTTTTCTGAAGCATAAATATAAGCCTTTTTATAAAATATTAAATTTTGGGGTTGTATAGGAGGTGGGCGTGTTAGTGGGTGGATGACGCCTATTTTTCTAACACACCTAAGTTTTGACATAGAACACACAAATACCGAGTTTCAGTTTTGTAACTTTGATATTAGCCTCTTTATAGAGTTTTCATTATTTGTGTTGTATGGGAGGTAGGCGTGGCCTATAAAACAAAAACTGCATGACTTTTGGGAGAATTGGGAGACACGGGTCTTTTTTTTTAAGTCTTTTATCTCGTAGTGGTGTCCGTTTATGGTTATTTTGCCGTGACTTAAAAAATTACACACAGTGTTATAAATCGATTCACAAAGCACATATCTCACTAATTTTTTCATTATTTTTTTTCATTAACTGGAAGAATGAAGTTTGTGTTTTTAAATGAAAATTGATTTTCTTCTTCAGTTTCAACCAAACAGTTTTATTTTTCGATTCTCCTGATAAATTATGTTTTTTGAGTTGTAACTGTTTTATATTTAGTGTGCAATATTTTTCACTATAGGCCGAAAACAACAATACAAATTCGCTTTTCGCCTTCCAAATTCTCCTTTCATTATAAATCTAAGGAACCGTTTATAAATTAAAAAAAATAATAAAGACGAATTACACAGAAACAAAGTTATAATAGGGGTATTCACGATGTGGTGTATTTTTGATAAATTCTTACAAAATTTACAATATTTACAACGCATTGTGAACAAACCTTCACTAAAGTCTGGGTAGTTCATCATTTAGCAGTACGAGAAAATAAAAGAATTGAAACGAAGCACTGAATTAAATTAACTTTTATTAAATAAACACACAACCCAGCCAGTACTTTCATCCACGCAGAGTCAAAAAGTTTTTGTGATCAAATATACAACGATATTTGCAAAGAATACAACAGGGTTTCGCCATTGTATTTTTGCTACAGGGTTGTATTTTGAACACTGTACATTAGAACGGATCGAAATTTAGATTCCGCCGGTCGGGGTCTCAAAAGTTAGAGGAACTCATTAAAATGATTTCTGCATACTTTTTTTTCAAATCGGAGAGAAACCGCCGAAGCAATTTTGATTCTCCTGAAGGTCCTTTTTAGTAAAAAAAACATGTTTTTTGCTTGTAACTTTTTATTTTTCACAGAACGCATACCTTAATCTTCTTAAATGTTAAACTTTTTACTCATACTAACATTTTGACATAAAAAAATTGTTAAAATTTTGTTTCATTATAACTCTTATTGACCATCAAAAATTGAATTTTTTGCTATTTTTAAAAAGGCATTTTCTTAAAACCGCTGTAAAAGACACATTTTTTTATGAGATTTACGTAGAATTGTTATTGTTGGAAAGGTATTAAGTTCTTCTTTCTTTTTGTGTATCGCTTTAATCAAAGCTGATAAAATGAAGCATTTCTTATTCATACAAACAATAAATTTAATTTGTTCACTGCGTTATCGTCCAGTTTTCGATAAATTTTGTTTTTTTAATCACATAGCTTTGATGAAAACGATACACATAACGAAAGAAGAACTTAATACCTTTCCAACAATAACAATTCCACGTAAATCTCATAAAAAATGTTTCTTTTACAGCGGTTTTAAAAAAATGCCTTTTTAAAAATAGCAAAAAATTCAATTTTTGATGGTCAATAAGAGTTATAATGAAACAAAATTTTAACTGTCAAAATGTTAGTATGAGTAAGAAATTTAACATTTAAGGAGATTTGGGTATGCGTTCTGTGCAAAATAAAAAGTTATAAGCAAAAAACATGTTTTTTTACTAAAAAGAACCTTCAGGAGAATCAAAATTGCTTCGGCGGTTTTTCTCCGATTTGAAAAAAAAAAAAAGCAGAAATGATTTTAATGAGTTCCTCTAACTTTTGAGACCCCGACCGGTTGAAATTTTTTGTATCCATATAAGAATGATCCGGTCTACTGTACATTTTGTTTTTGTAATTTTACTTCAAATATAAAAATTTATCAAAAATACACAATACAAGGGCAAATACACCACATCGTGAATACCCCTAATGTTTTATTTTAGTAGCAGCTTTATCGGGTGTGTATGTTTGTGAAAAAAGGCTATCATGGTTGAACAAAGTTTTAACAAAGTATTGTACATTTTTTCGCTAGATAAAACGACGACTTCTTAGTCGGCAATTTTTCTGAGTGATACCAAAAATGCACCTTTCAAAAAATTTGTCCAACCATTTTGCTCAACAGTTGGCAACTGCTAAGTATGCTGAATGCAGGCATTGTATGATGAATTTTAATAAACAACGGTAGACGCTCGTGAAAAATAAGCAGCTGTCAAGACTAACTTGCAAATATTGTTTCATGGTCTGCACTTTTAGAAAAAATGGCGAGATCCCACTGCAATAATTGATGGCAACCACATTTATTGTAGTAAAATCTCACAACACCAAAACACAAATATTTGACACTCCAGTCGGAAAAAAGGCTCTGAAATATGTTTTTTTTAATATGTCTGTATCATATCACCATCGAAATCGGTACTTGCCATGAACGCAAATCGGATCACAGATCTGAGGAAGAATTTCCTCTCGAACGCTCCCAAAGTCATTTCATCAGGGCTTCTCAACGTGCCAGCTTGTTCTGCATATTGTAGGGCGTGCATGATTATTGACTTGATTTTTGTTCGTCGAGAGCTTTTTGCCTACTGAGCTTAAAGTTAGACCTGTTGGGAAGAGTTATGCTTAGTCTTATCTCAATGCTGATATCGTTGTAGGAGTTTACGCTGAGTTCCAAGTAAACAAAATCCTTTAAAACCACAAAGATGGTACTGCCGACAAAAAGTATTTCGTTTTCTCTGCTTTGACTGCAAGACTGATTCGACGTGACTATTTCTGTCATTCTGGAGAATGCTGAACTGACTTCACGCGTATTATGACTATTGATATTGATATCATCAGCAAACGCCTGTACCATAACACCCTTATAAAATATTGTGTCACCACTGTTCAGATCAGCAACTCGAATAATCTTCTCCATCCTTAAATTGAAATATTCACACGAAAAGAAATCGCCCTTTCAGAAAACTCATTTGGTCTCAAATTAGGGGAATGGGTCCTTATCGATTTTCACTGGTGGAGGTGATTGCGTTCGTTTTACAAAATATGGTCGGAAAAGTATTTGCCAAGAAGCTATATTGGGATGATCACTTTTTCTGGTGAAGCTATAAGTACGTGAAAGCTCTCTTCTCCAATAATGTCTCTCTCATACAAAAATGTCGCTGGCGCTCTTCTGTTCATACACAAAGTGCTCGGAATAAGAAAGCTCACGATTTCGCTCTTTTTGGTGTAGGGTTAACCTATGATATAATAATTCCAAGGTAGTATTGACTAGTGTTGATTTTCTCATCTACAGGAAATAACTTACTGTCAAAAACAGCTGTTCGTTGTTGTATGCGTTGGCCGCATTCAGCTGTGTCAACTGTTGTGATAGCGAGACTTCGGGTATTAAAGTGTCAGAAAAGTTGTCAAGTTGATAAAATGTCATGCTTTGCATCAAATACCAATGGATATTTAAAGGACAAATAAAAAATTTGTTATTTTTAAATGCATTTTAATGCGCAACTTCATAGTTATGTGCATCAAGTTTTGGCTTAACAGTTGCCAACTGTTGAGTACGCTGAATGTGACCAGTGAAAATTTATTGTATGCAATGGCGGACTGTGAGCGCTCTCTTTTTTTGTTATATTTTTTGACAGATAGTCTTTTCCCACAGAAACGTCAATACTAGCATGGAATAATTATACCATGGGGCTAACCATCTTTTCAAAATTCAACCGGACTGTGCGAATTAAACAACTGGTCATACTGCTGTAGCCTTGGGCATTAATTTTTAGCGCAATCTGTAATGACGTTTTTTTCTTTATAAACAAACTCACCTCGAGTCTGACCTGTGAGTGTTATAATGGCAAAAAGTTGAGCAAGGAGTGTATTTTAAATTGAGTGGAGCAACAGGAAACCTATGGAAAGTAAACCAACTTCTGAATTTATACTCTAGCACCATCAATAAACGATGAAAATGTCAAAATAGAAAAGAAATTGCAATAGAAAAACGTCATGTGCCCTTGATAGATATAGCCAAAAACTTCTCATTTATGGAGAAAAATTTATAGAAAATGAAAAATTTTCTTTTTTTTATATAAAAAATTCACTCTGAGAAATATTTTCTTCAATAAAAACAACAACAACAAATTGGTCATTTCAGCCCTAGAAAGGACTTTGACAGAGCTTCATATGATCAATTGTGTTGTGTGTGTGCTATTAAATGTTTGCACACAATTGACCGAGAACTGGACGACTCCGAACTGCTTAAGTTTATGTTCTCAAGAAGCTTTACATGGCATTATTTACTTCATTTACTTATTATTTACTAATTTATTTCATTTATCGGTGGTGACCGCTCAGAAAAATTTTTCTATTGAAAAAACTTTTCGCCGCGACTGGGGATCGAACTCAGGCTCCAGAGTATAATTTATTTATGATTCTATATCGAATCATATCATTGCTGGTCGTGTGTTAAGTGTTGAGTTTCGAAAACATTTCACGCGGTTTCGAAACCGTATAAAACCAAAATATTTTTTTCTAATATTTTTTTTAAACAAATATAAATGTCAATGTTAAAAGTAGTGTAAAAAAAACCAATTTTATGGTTCATAGCTGGGCCAAAATTAAATAATAAATTCAAAAAACTATATGTTTTTGTTAAAATTTTCTGACAGTTTTTGAGATGAGCAGTACTTGAATATGTTTTGCTATAATTGAATTATCGTCACCAACATCTCAGTGGAAGTGTGAATGACTGGCATGCGAAAGACGTAGGTTCGTATCCCGTCTGTGTAAGTATAAAAATATTATTTTAATTACTATTATCCGGTTACTATATTCCGGTTCTAATTCTATGATTCGTTGGCTGCAACTTTAGAAAAAAGATTGCACTTGCATCTCAAAAAAATGTTGTTTTAAAGGGTGTTTTTTTTATGAGGTTTTTTTCAATATGGATTACTCTATTGCCTGACAGTTGTTTTGACAGTTTAAAGTGACTTCTTTACTCAGTATTGTTTGGCAAATCATCATGAATAGGTTAACTACAGAACAACGCTTCCAAATCGTGGAAATTTATTTTCAAAAACAGTGTTCAATTAAAAATGTTTATAGAGCACTTCGTGAATTTTATGGTGCACAAAATCGTTCGTCTGAGACCACCATAAAGAACGTACCTACCAATTTTCGGTCTACATTCACTCTTTTGGCTGCCAAGCCACCGAGAAGAATGAGAAGAGTGCGTACAGAAGAAAATATTGCTGTCGTTGAGGCCAGTATCGAAGCAAACGACAATTTATCGATTCGTCGTCGTGCGCAAGAAGTTGGACTTTGTCCATCGACTTTATGGAAAATTTTACGTAAGGATTTGGGTTTGGTGCCATACAAAATTCAATTGGTGCAACAATTAAAGCCAAACGATCATCAAATGCGCCGTGAATTCAGTAATTGGTCGCTTAATCAATTAGACGAAGATCCGCTTTTTTACCGCAAAATTCTCTTCAGTGATGAGTCGCATTTTTGGTTGAATGGATATGTCAACAAGCACAATGGCCGTATTTGGAGCAAAGATAATCAACACACCGTTCAAAAATTGCCAATACATCCCTTTAAATGTATTTGGTGCAGTCTATGGGCTGGTGGAATCATCAGTCCTTATTTCTTTAAAAATGAGGAAGGACGACGCGTTACCGTGAATGGAAATCGATACAGAACCATGATCAATGAATTTTTATTGTCAAATCTTCAAGATATGGGTGTGGGCGAAATGTGGTTTCAACAGAATGGTGCCACTTGTCATACTGCGGGCGAAACAATCGACTTATTGAAAGAACATTTCAACGATAACATTATTTCGAGAAATGGACCGGTGAATTGGCCTCCGCGTTCGTGTGATTTGACGCCACTTGATTATTTTTTGTGGGGATACGTGAAGTCATTGGTTTATGTGGATAAACCAGCAACGATTGACGCTTGGGAAACCAATATTCAACGTGTCATTGCTGAAATACGAATTGAAATGCTTGAAAAGGTGGTCGAAAATTGGACCTCCAGAATGACCTTTGTGCAAAAGAGTCGTGTTGGCCATATGCCCGAAATTATATTTAAATGTTAAATGACAAGAAATTATCTACCAAATTAAAAATTTTTTTTTTGCCCATTTCATAATTTGGCATGTAATAAAACACATTACATGTAAAATAAATTTCAAATCAGCAAGCTCTTAAAAAAACACCCTTTATAAACAATATTTTATTTTATTAAAAAAAAATACTTATTTAAAAATACAAAAAAAAAATTGCTGCTCTCGTCGGGGTTTGAACCTGGGCAGTTGAGCTGCTAAAGCAAACACTAGCAAGCCAGGTTAAATTCGAATCTAGGAGATTGTGATTTAATCTTATATATTAATACGTGAACATTAAAGTTTGTCGTATACTTTTTTGGTATTAATTAAAACTCAAAATAAATTAAACTTATATCATTCGAAAGGTGATGTTGCCCTGATGTGCAGAATGTTTATATAAATGATTTATCTGATAGAGGGGGTTCCCAACCTTCAAAGAGAGAAATTAAATTTTTGAGAAAAACCCGCTCTTAAATTAATATGAAATTTGACTGGGGAAGAGTTTTTGAGTTGGTCGAGTTTGAATTTTTTTTAAAAGTAGCAATTTCTTAAAAAAATGTAGTTTTATCCATTCGTTAATTGTAAAATTTGTAAAAAAATGTGTTTTTAACTCAAAAATTTTACTTTCCATGTGAATATTTTGGTCGAATTTTAACGGTTTTTAAAATTTTCTAATATTTTCTAAAAGTTTGTTTAATTTTCTTTTATATTTGATAAAAATTACAGCAAAGTTCTAACCAAAAGTATTTTTAATGAATTTTTTAAATATTGTCGTTGGTTATTTAGCGTGTGTTTCAACCAAATGCCAAGAGAGAGAAAAAAAACTGTCTCAAATTGAATGTTCTAAATTTTGAAGCAAATATCTCCGCCATCTGTGAATAGATTTTATTTTTGTTTTTTTTGTATTTAAATCTTATCAGTTAACTGAAAAAAACTTTTGAAAATAATACCGTTTTTTGTTTGTTTATATTTAAATTATTTTTTTTAAAAAACGACCATAAAATTAGATTTATTCTTAAAATATGGGGTAAAAATTATTATTGTTGTAAAAAAACAAAAACTCAAAATTGCATTTTTGATTTTCTTTCAAAATCTTTATTGGATTTTAGTTGAATTTATTTTGTCTTGACACTAAATTAATAAACTGTCCGCGCCATCAAGAAATCAAGGCTACCCCCTATGATTTCTTTCACAAAATTAAATTTTTTTAAAGTTTTGTTTTTCTGTTTTTGAACAAAATAATAATATCAAAAATAATTCTTTTGAAGAAAATATCTTTATAACTCCAATCAATTAAGAGTTATAGCCTCAACTTATTTAAATCATACATTATTTAATCAATATAATTATAAATAGGCAATCAATAAATTGGTCGAATTTCGACCCCAGGCGATACTAGTATCAATAAAAAGGTGTACGTTCGAATCCTGTTCTGTTCTGTATTTGTGAGGAACTGATTTGAAAGTGATGAAATAGAGAAAAAATTCTTAAAAGTAGTTATTTTTTTGCACAGTCCGGTTTAATGTTGAACAAAAGGTTTAAAGTAAAACTTCAAAGTTTTAAATTTTCAAAACATATTCCTGTGGTAGTACCACTGTACCATAAATATATTTTCATAGCTTCCAGTATACTCAGACACTTAAAAACAAACAAATATTTATGTTAATAAGAGATAAACAAAAATCAAGGAATTCTAATTAGATGGACAAGTGCTGGAATAGTTTAGAGAATAAATACAGTATAAATATTTTGTTTCCAAAAATAAGCAGAAGCCAAAAAGACAGCATAGAAGAGAAGCTGACTGACTGAGTGTATGACACATTTCGATGAACTAACAATTTGTTGAATTAATTAAAAAATATTTTCATGAATAACTTAACTTATACAAATATAAAAATATACAAATCATTGTGTTATTAAAAACAGAAACTATTGGGAGGCCAAAGTGAAGTAGGCAAATAAACGTGACTTCCCGATGGATGATTGTGTTTTGCTGGTCTCTTATAAAAGGTCAAGAACAAGACGAAAAAGAGAATTCAGAAACAAATATGGCAAGAATAGTTAAGTTAGTTTCATTAAATTGTTTGCTATGACTTTTGATAATTTAATATCGCCTAAATTATAAAAACACTGAAGTGGGCACAAGTAATAAGCAATGATTTTTGACAGCATAAAAAAGTGAAGACAATTTCGACTGTAGATTCTGACTGTGATTGTAGACATTAGTAAGGATGACACCTGCCTGACTTGTAACCACATAATTGAAATTTCATGAGTGTCTTCAGAGTACAACAACAATTATAATTAAATATTGATAATAACTCATATCAATGCCAAGATACCAAAATGTTGAAAATTCTAACAAATCAAACAAACAAACAAGCACATTTGCACCAGCGACAAGAATACCAGATGATATCTCATAAATAAAAATAAAAGAAGAAACAAGCTCATAGAATGCAATTGCATTCGGCTTACTACAGGCTATAGGCAGAAATTTAATTTGGGTGAGGCCAACACGCGTACGTTGTCAAATAAAAAGTGTGCGCAGGCGTCTTTATCATAAATTTTAATGCGTGTTTTTTGCCCTCTTCATCTATTGTTGAGTTTGCTGCTTTATTGCAACAGCTTATTGAGCTGCGTATTTGTTTTAAGAAGACCCAGTTGTAGCGCTCTAGTATTTCACATGCCATTCTTATCTCGTACTATTTTAATTACATTTCATTGATTTTTCATTTCATGAAACACTAGCAGATTTCAACATGTCTGTATTTCATACATTGTCTAGTCAAGTCTTGTAAGTCGAAATGTGTCAGTTATTTTGTAATTGTTATCTTAATTGTTCTTCTTGTTGGCTCTTCAAATATTCGTTTGTAGTAACATTTTCTTTTTGTGGTTTTGGGCTGGGCTTTTTTATTGCAGTGCAGTGTTTAATGTTCGAATGCAAGTAATGAGTGTCGAATAGTTGTCTGTAGATTTTGATTGATTTGATTTTTATGGCAACATTATGGCTTTAGCGTATAACGTGTTTTCCCCTTTTTTTGGGGTCTTTGGAATGGGAACGTTTTAGTTGTTTCGATAAAAATCATGGGTTTTTCAATTTAGGTTAAAAACCAAATTTGAAATGAATTGGAAAGCAAAGACTAGGCTTACTCAATAAAATTGTTCGTTGCACCCAAAATGTTTCTCATATATCTCCTAAATAAAGCATTTCTTCTAAATCATCTGTTCGTTTGTGGTATTTATGAAGATAGTGAAAGACAATGCCATAAGAATGTCTTCTTTAAGGAAAAATTTCGTAATCATTCTATTTATATCACGGTACTATCAGTGGTGTAGCGAGCATAACTAGCGCCCGGAGAAAAACAATTTTTTGGCAATGGAATTTTTAATATTAAGTACAAACTAGTAAGGTATATCTTTGACGTAGCCGAAATTAAAATACCCCACGGGCGATTCGCAATGGTACAAAATCTTAAATTGCAGCCTTTTTTTTATGAGATTTAAAAAATTTTACTATTTTGATGACGTCTAATTCATGTAAATCTAATTCCTACCAAATTGTTTTGCTGCAAAATAAAGACAAGCCATTTTATAAAGTTTTTACTAAGGGGCTGTATGGGAGGTGGGCGTGTTTTTGAGTGGTTTTTGCGAATTTTTCTAATACGCCTCAATTTTGTTAAAATTTACACAAGTACCCAATTTCAGGTCTGTAGCTTAAATATTAGCCTATTTATAGAGTTTTCAATATGATGGGTTGTATGGAAGGTGGGCGTGTTAATCAATGGATGACGCTCATTTTTCTAACACATCTTAATTTTATTATAAAAAGAATAAATATCTAATTTGACTTTTGTAGCTTCGAGAAGCCTATTTATATAGTTTTAAATTTTGGGGTTGTATGAGAGGTGGGCGTGTTCGTAGGTGGATTACGCCCATTTTTCTCTCACGTCTTAATTTTTATATTAAAATAATAAATATTTAATTTTATTTTTATAGCTTCGACACAAGCCTCTACATATAGGTTTCAATATTGGGGTTGTATGGGAGGTGGGCGTGTTCGTGAATGGATGACGCCCATTTGTCAAACACAACAGAGTTTTGTCATAGACTATACAAATACCGAATTCAAGTTTTGTAGCGCAAATATTCGCTTCTTTATGGAGTTTTCATCATAGGGGTCGTATAAAAGGTAGGCGTGGTTTTCGTCCGATTTAGCCCATTCTCGAACTTGATCTTAGTTTTTTAATAAAAAGCTTAAATATCGAATTTCAGCACGATAGCTTCTGTCTGTCTCTCGTCTGTCTGTCCGTCTGCCTGTGGAGACGATTACAGACGTAATTTTCAAGTTATCGTAATTAAAGTCGATATTTCAGCTAATTTGTAAAAACAAAGATCAAGTTCGAAAATGGGCAAAATCGGATAAAAACCACGTTTACCTCCCATACATCTTCAATAATGAAAACTCTATAAAGAGGCAAATATTAAAGTTTCATAGCTGAAATTCGGTATTTGTTAATTCTATGTAAGAATTGAGGTGTGTTTGAAAAATGTGCGTCATCCACCGACGAACACGCCCACCTCCCATTTAACCCCAAAATTTAAAACTCTATAAAAAGGCTTGTCTTTAAGCTGCAGGAAAATATTTTGATACATTTGAATTTTATATCAAAACTAGTATAGAAGCCCGTCATACGACGGGTCGTAGTCAATATAATTAATGGCGTTTTCGTTTCTACCAAAAAATGTTGCCCTGTCGTAGTGCAAAATGTTTTCAATGTTGCCCGCAACCCTGTAAAAGTGCATGTTTTTGCCGACTCGAAAAATGTCAACTTAAATAAACGAATATAACCATCCTTGTCTAACGCACGCATGTCATAATATTATCGTTTTAAAAACAGCTGATATGCAGGGCAATCATCTACCCTGAGAGAGTTTGCAAGGCAGAAAATGCGCATTTTTTGCCCTCTGTGAGTGTGACATATTAAGAAACGAACACAGAATTTACTCACCCGTTTGCACTTATTTTAGAATCGAACACGAAAAAAGGCAAGGGCAATGAAAAGGCAACATTTTTTGGTAGAAACGAAAACGCCATAAGTAGCAGACGATATGACATTTTTCATTCACCTCAAATGTTATTTTGTTCCAATCGTCGACAATGTGTCCTTACTGATGACACCTTACCTTACTAACAATTTTTTCATATAAAATGCACAGTAATAGCGAAACAGGTTCTGGTCCAGGCTAACATGTTCAGCCTGTACATAGCAATAACAATTATAACAGTTTGAGCGATATAGAGCACGGAGCAGGACGCTTGTCTTTTATATATTAAGACTAGTATAGTAGCCCGTCATACGACGGGTCGTATTCAAAATAATTAAGTAGCAGACAATATGACATTTTTCATTCACCTCAAATGTTATTTTATTCCAGTCGTCGTCAAAGTGTCCTTACTAATATATATCAAATAAATTTTGTGTGCATACTTTTAGGTTAACAATTTTATCATATAAAAAGCACTGTAATATCGAAACAGGTTCTGGTTCAGGCTGAACTTTTAAAAAGCATAGCAATAACAACTATAACAGTTTGAGCGATAGAGAGCACGTAGCAGGACGCTTGTCTTTTATATATTAAGATTAAATACGATGTTTAGTTTGCGAGCTTCACTTTCGTCTCTGTCCGATGTATAGTTTGCGAGTTACACTCGCTAGTGGAATGTGGAACCCAAATTAATTTGCATTAAAAACAAAAATTTCAATTTTACGCCATCTATTAGTAAAACCAAAGAACGATATGATACAAATTGTTTTTTCATAATAGTTAAATCTAAGCGGGTCACAGACCCATTTCGTTAAGTTTGACAGTTTGAGTTCATTGATTGAGTTGAAAAGAGGTTATGATTGACATCTTGTGTCATTCTAACATTTCTAAGTAGTACATACAAGAACCTAATGCAGAAGTTTGCGAATGAGTTCGTATAAAACGAAAACAATACAAGCAAAAACAACGAAACAAAAACAAAGAAGGCAGCAGGCACAGCGTAAGCAGCTGATGATTGATTTTCTGATGTAAACACATGCATTTTTCACATGCATGTGACAAAATTATATGATAATAAAATTATAATTCATTCATTGCAGGATATATCTGATATTTTAGTATATATATTATCTTGTAACGATGAGTATTAAAGGCTGTAGGTATACCCTAAAGTAATCGTCAAAAAAGTTTCATGGCCGTGAAAAAATTTCTTAAAAAAATTTCACACAAACTGCGCTGTAAGTCGTAATTGCACGTAAAATATAAAACAAAAATGGCATGCTAATTTTAGTTTTTAATTCTTAAAGAACATATTCAACATATTTAGCCAAATAATTCATGAAGCAACAGATTGCAACAACAACAAAATTAGTTGCATTGCAAAAAAATTAACAAAATACCCTTTTTTTCGTCGAAATTTTAGCCATACAAAAAAAAAGATAAAAGTTTTTTAGCTTTTTATAGGTTGAGTGCTTAACAGAGTCTATGGAGATCACAATGAATCAAGATTCCTTTAAGTCAATCAAATAGAACTTGCGATATCTTAGAAGCCGATTCGAAAAAAACTAGTTTCGAGAAGAACGCGATAAGATTTTCTTCTACGAACGTTAATATATGAATATCTGAACGACAAACGAATATTAGATATTAAGTTATACAATTTATAACAATTATATTTGATATTTTTTTTTCTAAAATATACATATTGTTAAGTCCTTAAAGAACAATATTCTTACAGAAAACATTTTTTTTTTATTTTTTACACACTGCAATAGTAAACCTCTTGACTTAAAAAAAAACGAGTTTCTTTTTTTTTTAGCTTTGAACCAAGAATTTCAGGTGTCAAACCTCTATTCAGATAAGTCTGTCTTGGTTCGGAAATGGGGATATAGATAAGTAGGAGAGAAAGTGAAATCAAGAGAAACAATTGTAGAATGTTATGTGTGTTATGCAAGTGTGTTAGGCAAGTGTTATGCATTTACCTCAGTGAATTCGAGTTATTAAGCAATCTCATTCCACAAATATCTCTGCCACCAACTGCAACTACCAAAATCGTATAGAATTAAGGAAAGGTACAAGCGTAGGACCATGGCTAGACGGGGATTCGAACCCGGAACCTCTGGGTTTGCAGTCAAGCACGCTAACCACTCGTTTACCGAGGCCACCAATTTACTATGATTTTGACGTAGAATTATGTTTTACAGCGCGGTCTGTATTGGGTCGTTTTCTGAATGTTTTTTAAAGTACATGCAACGATTTTGAGTAATACTTTAGGGTTTCCCTACAAACTTTACTACTCATCCTTCAAAGATAATATAAATGCTTAAATATCAGACATATCGTGAGTTTAACGAACATAAAATTTTGGATTTTGTCACTATTTTATTAAAGTCAGAAAAAAGCAAAATCTAAGAAGAACAATTTACATTTTGATATGAGAAAATTAATCATTAACTGCTTGTGTTGTGCCTGTTGCGTTCGTTGTTTTGGTATCGTTGTTTTAGCTTGTGTTGTTAAATTGTAGAAGATGGTATATGAGGCATTTTTAACAAAAATTAACCTATTTAAATTCGTTGGAAATTGACAGTGATTTTGCTTTTCTAGAAGGACCGGTGAAGAATTAAAACCTAGCGACAATTATTTTTTGGTTGTCTTTTATACAATTCGATAAATTCTTATCAATTGTATGCTCAAATTTTTCCCTTCGATGCGTTAATATTTTGCAATATTAACAGAACAAACACGAAAAAAGATGTTACAGTATTCAATATGTATGAAGTTAATTTGCGGCAAAGTAAATTTTGTTGAAAGTGTGTCAACAATTTGTAAGATTTTCGTAAATAAACAAAAGCAGATACGACGATACGATATTCCGGCAAAATGCATTTCCGCTGAAAAACAACAACGACAACAACAGATATAACTACAACAACATTGTAAGCAGCAAATACTAATTACGAACAAATAAAGCACAGCTCAACTGAAAGCCATGAAATGGTGCCCAAACAAAGTTAAGCGCACCGAAAATGATGTGGCATGGCATGGTAAAGGGGATACGCTATTGAGCGGAGTTGCAAGATTTATGTTTCATGTGCGCATTAATTGCTTCAGAAAAGGGAAATGTATTTGTGCGATACGACGCATATCCGAGAGTATCTGTTGCATATCTCGTTATGCAAACGCCAAAGTGTTGACATTTTAAATACGTTGAACGCCAAATTATGACAAACTTTGGGGCACGTCAAGTGCAACGCGAACATAACTCATTAACGGAACGAAAGATATCATGCTGACGATTATGATGATGATGATGATGATAATGGTGAAGATGACAAAATTATGAACAAAGGGCGGGCGATGCATGACAGCATATCGATGGACGGACAAGGAATGGTTGACTGGGTGAATTTTGCAGGAAGAATGTCGCTTGCCTCAATTCTTCATTGCACTCTCCATACTTGTGCGGCATGTCGCGATGTCAAGCATTTGGTTTGAATTTATTGTCAAAATTGCTAAGCAAACACAAACAAAACCAAAAGTGCCAGACAAATAGGCGAAGGCTACAGTGGTGGCGAACAAATGAATATTTAAATAAAGTAACGAAAAAAACTTTCTAAAAAATTTAAATAAAAATGTAGGAGAAGAGATGAAAAATCCTTATTAAATTCATTTATTATTTTTATTATATTAACCACAAATAAGAATTTAAAGTCGAAAAATTTATATAATTCTAATTAGTGGATTTGAAATCCACGATATTTTGGGAATACTTAAACTTTTCGTGATTAACTAAATGAGCAACATCAGCTGTTATTTCAAATTCCTTGTTTCGTTTTACGGTTTTATACTCCAGGATACTTTTCTCAAAAGAATTACACATAATTTTTTTAAGTTAGCCCATATATGAGGCGCTCAGAAGTAAACTGGTTTTGCATTTTTATGTGATTTGCGCTTCCGTATAAATTACATTTCCTACCATGTTTACTAGACTAGCTGTTTTTGTGTCGTCCTTCAGGTTCAATTCTAGAAACAAATCTCCTTTTTGCGTTTTTCGTTGACTTCTTTCAAGTTTTGATCTGTCTTCATTTTTCGGAGAATATTTGTTTATTAAAGCTCTTCAGTCTTAGATATAACGAAGACATCGGTCCTAGACTTCGAAGCTCCTTTTTAAACACTGGTTTCCTAAGATGTTTTTGACTTCCTAGGAATAACCGTGATCCATTTTTTTAAGAAATTTTTGCTACCTCATTATTTTTCCTTTTAAAAGCATTATTTTCACCTACGTCAGTGTTCAATGCAATTTGATTGTTTTATTCAAAGTTTTTATTCTATGGAGAACTCCCAATCATTCCGTCAAAGTGTTTTCTTCATCTTTAAGCTGGATGTGCATTTCCCAGCTGTAAAAACTTCGACGTTTGCTATGCCTAAACACTAACTTCTTTGGTGTTGAAATGTGGTCCGTTTGCGTTTACCTCGAGGTAAAAACATTTCGCTTTACTTTGGTCGACGGTTACCATTGATTTTTATGCACTTGTTGCACTGGCTTTCATTTTCAGAAACTCACTTTTATCTAACTTTTACGTTTTTTGATCAATCTTTCATCTACCGTGTCATCTTCTTGATTTCGTCGTGCTCATTATGCTTGTCTTTCATGAAGCGTAACAGAACATCAATGTTTGTCGCAGTACTGTAAGGTTCAGGCTCTCTTCGCCTTGACTTGAATCATTTTTGTGTCATCACTGTGTTTGGCACTGCTCCACTAGGCTAACTGGGGTTTTTATTGTGAGAGTTGTTACGCGTTGTGGTAACCTTTGCAGTTTGGGTCGCTTTCCAAAAAAAACTGCAAACTGTTATTGGAAAGGTCGCCTGCTGTCATCTGGCGTATGAAGCAGATCTTCGATTTTTTCATTTTTCTGGTAGCAATATCTGCTACAGCAGCCCAGTAGACCAGTACTAAGGCATTGCGGTCGCTGGATGATGACGACTGGGAGCTTGCTCTCTCCCTATAGTCGCCGGTACTGGGGTTCCGACTCTCTGCATCGTAAAATTTTTTCCTTACTGAACCCAGCATGTTGGTTTGATTTATCTGGGTGTCCAATGGACACTGTCCATCCCATAGCGACGACTTGAAGTTTGACTATGAGTCTGGGGCTAACCTCTCCAGGTTAAAGCAGACTCTTTGACCTCACAGTGTTAACCTACTTGGCGCCCTCTATGTCTTAGTCTTAGCCTTAGTATTAGTCTTAGTCTTAGTCTTAGTCTTAGTCTTAGTCTTAGTCTTAGTCTTAGTCTTAGTCTTAGTCTTAGTCTTAGTCTTAGTCTTGGTCTTAGTCTAAGTCTTAGTCTTATTTTAAGTCTAAGTCTTAGTCTTATTTTAAGTCTAAGTCATAGTCTTAGTCTTAGTCTTAGTCTTAGTCTTAGTCTTAGTCTTAGTCTTAGTCTTAGTCTTAGTCTTAGTCTTAGTATTAGTCTTAGACTAAGGTTTGGTCTAGGTATTTGTCCTAAGCTTTAGACGATTCTAGACAATCTTCTGAACTAAAGGGTTTAGAAATATTATAGTTGAAAAATCTATTAATATTTATAAATTTCATCTCAAGTAACGTTTCGTATTCTCCTTGTTATACAACTTTGACTGAATTTCATGACCAACACTTTATTCGCCATCACTGTACTTCTGCCATATGTAGTCCAACACATATCAAACGAATACTCCTCACTGACATTAAGCAAACATTGAAAACATATTAAACAAATATTTTCTCAATGGTTATCCAACATTGACAGTGTAAAGGGACAAACGGACAGATATGAACATTAATACGCGTAGCTATCAGTTGAGGATAAAAAACCAAAAAAAAAAAATACTACGAGTCTGAGTGACAGACAGCTAGTCAGACGTAAGCGTTACCATTTAACCATAAAGTGAAATGAAAACATATCAGTTGTAGCTGTTTTTGTAGTTGTTGTTGTTGTTATTGTTGTTTTTGTCAATAGATATACAATCTCAGTGTTACAAATACAAATTAAACTTACAAAAGCAAATATTGTATTGAATACTAGGGCGTTCGCCAGCAGCGCTTTGTAGCTTCCCAGGTTTTCTGACTCATACCTTCGCTGGCTGTGGAAAACTCATTTTCATTGCTTTTCACTGAATATCTCGGTTTTGTGCTTTTTTTTTTTGCTTTTTTCTTTTATGCTGGCAATTTTAATCTACATGTTAATTATAACGGTCAATGCATCTCCTGATCTACAGCGTATTTGTATATATATAAATACTTGTTGTTGCTTCATTTATCCCATAGCATAGCGTAGCATAGTAGGTGAGCATATCTGTTGGTTGAAGAAAAGTACTAATTTCCTCAATGCTGTGAATTTCACTGCGAAGGAAGGTGTTAAAAAGCAATTTGCATTCGATGTAAACTTATTTGGAATGCCATAGAGGAGAACGCTTAGTGGACGATTCAATTAGCGTAGTCAAGTTAATGAAATGATTTGTAAATAAGATACAAATAGCTAGAACTTGTATCTTGAAGACTTTATCAAACGATTGCAGTGAAATGAAAGTAATTTATTTTACTTGCTTGTTCAATATCAGATAAATAGTTTAAGGAAATACTTCACAGATATGACTTGAAAAGATTTGATTAAAATTTCATTTTAATTTGATATGATATGAGAAAAATTGATTTCGAAGGTTTATGCGAAGGATAATGCGAACTAAGCGAACGGCACTTTGAAATTCATAACGTTTCCCTTACCACACAATAGTGTGATATTAACCGTTGTTCATAAGTTGATCATGATAAATATTAGACATCTGGATGTTTATTATGATTAATTGTGTAGTGGTTTAGGTGTGTTCAAAAACACTATATGAATCTATGAATCCTAAGGAGATATCCAATTCATGAGCTTTGAACACGTACCGAGTCCTTCAAAATCTTCAAGTAACCTGAATATAAATTAATAACACCGATTGATATAACTACTGAAAGCAAAGTGGAGTAGGCAATAGTTAATTGAGACAAATCAATTACTGCTAAAAACTTAAAAAAATTTCCAAGAAAACAGATATTTTAGAATTAGTCAAAGAATACTGTTAAAGTTGTGCAGAATTTTTTGATACGAGTTTTGATTAATCAAAAAGTCACGAAATCGAAATCTATAAAGTCTATAGTTTAAGAAACAAAATAATCAAGGTATAATATGTCTAACTGTTATATATGTACTTTATGTTATATTTTCAGAAAAAAAATTTGTAATGTTTTTAAAGAAAAATTTTCATTTCCACCGCCATTTTATTCTACAGAAAACATCTTCGACTCTATCAACCGTATTTATTTTGAATTCAGACATCAAGGACACGATCTAGATAGGCTTAAGGCATATATAAAATTGAGCAAAATTTTATTATTTAAAGAAAACTCCATCAGAAAATCGCTTTTTGTTCACTTTTTAATTTTCCATGTTCATATGTTTTTTGTGAAACTTTTAATAGCAAGTACCATGAAAGAAATGCCCTCAAAAACAATTTTTTTTTTGTCGAAATTATGACTACACTTCAAACTTACACTTCAAACTTTGAAAGCTACACTTCAAACTTAAGTGCGTAATTTCTGTCATTTGAGCTTTAATGGGTTAACTAAATAAAACTAATATTTCAAAATAAAAGCCATACAAAATATTTTTTTCCGAAAACAATGCAATACAATCAATTTTAATTTATCTTCTTAAGGAATGCCGTCCAGCGGTATCTTTAGCCGGCTCCTGAAATCCTGACTTCAGTGGAACGCTTGGGTATTTTCTCATATGGTAAAGGCTAGCGAAACCTCCTCTTCGTTGGTATTGGTGTTAGCAGCACTAAAGTACCCTAGATATTCATGAAGCTCCGTTCCATAGATGCCAGTTTCGTGTGATAAATCACTTTTCGTGATTTTTTGAGGGCTGTGTGACAATGTGTGATTTCTGAAATGAAGCGAGTGATTTTTCACTCATGCGTGATTTTTTTTATCACACACTTTATTGTTGAAGAGTGCGTGCAAGTAAATGCGAAAACACGTATATTAACGAACAAACCCAACACTGCAATTGAAATTTGCTAGCGCAGGTATAAAGCTTAACTTTTAAAAAGTTAATATTTATTTTATATAACAAATTCAGGCAATTTAAATTATTTCCACTGATATATAATATATTGAATTACCAAAAATTTTCATATCTTCTTAATTTTGATCTAGTAAATAAGATATTAATGCACTTTTAACAATAAGCTATTGCTAATATTACCAAATTACAGAAAATATCTCATTATTTGTAAAATTGTATGGCATTTAATGCTCTTTTATGCTGTAAAATTGGAATTGCTTCTGAGTGATTTTCTGTTCTGTGTGTGATTTTTGCGTGATTTTCTGTTCTGTTTGTGTGATGCTGTGAGTGTCACACGAGTGATTTTTACATATATGTTGTGTGATTTAGTGATTTCGAGTGTGAATTTTGGTTGGCATCTATGCTCCGTTCCACAGTTTGAGGGAAATTTTCCTTTTGAGAGATTTTCCTATCGTCTGTTGAGCTAAAAGGGAAAAATTTTGCTTTGTAGCACATAAAAAAAGGGGATTTTTAAATCGAAAATTTTGGAAGAATAGCATGCAAAAAAGGCAACATTACAAAATCATTGAAAATAAAAACAAATAAACAAAAAAATTTAAAATCAATGTAGTAACAAGTGTATTAATTAAAAAATGATGGCAGCCATGTAACAGTCATATTTTTCAAGAGGTGTAAAAAAAAATTAAGAATTATTTTATTTTCGCTTCAATTTTTTGAAGGAAACTAATAATTCGAAGTTTCGAGTTCGAAAGTGATCCGTTTTGGTTAAATCCTATCGAAAACGTAAATTGCTTTTTCTGCTTTTTCAGATTCATCTTTAACTGGGAACTAGATATGAATCCATTTTGGACTCTTTGTTTACGATTCGAGAAAGACTCTCTCTTTTTTTTAATAATGCGATTTTATAACAATTTAAAAACTGCAATCCATTTATGTTAACGTTCTGACATAAATGGCCGGGACATTTATGTGTTCTACAATCCAGTGCCCATTTCGTTTACGGGATAGCGTTTTCGGAATAGTCCACTACTTTTGGCCCAACACTATAAATAAAATGCTGGTTTATAAGCAGCGGTATTATAAGCAGAACTCTCGGAACAGCAGCTACGTTAAGATCTGTGTCAGGAAACATCAACCTTGCCACTGTGGTGACGGCTTTAGATGAATGATATACTAGCTAGAGATATGTATTTGCATTCTATCTGATAGTCAAACCAATTGAAAGGCCTGGAATCTATTTAAATAATACTTTAAACAGTCTTAAGGTCATAACATTCGCGGCAGAGAAAACAGACCTTTTTTTAAAAATTCATAACTCAGTCAAAAAAAAAACATTTTTCCAAAATTTGTTTTAATTATTGTAGCTAATTGAACAAATTACAAGAAAAAAAAATTCAAAAAAATATATTTTTCACTTCAACATGGCTTTATAGAGCTCCAAACTGGCGGCAGAGAAAAAAACGGGGCCTCGTGGTTGCAGCGCTGGGAGACGCGAAAATTGTACGATCTGGAAAAAAATGACTTTTTTAAATCGTAACAAAATTGGTTATCGTATGACAGAAGCTTTTTTTTAAATTTTTTTTCAATTTTTGGTGAAGTTCCAAGTTTGAAAGTGTATTTTTTCGAAAAAAATATTAACTTTAAAACATTACTAAATAATCGAAAAAAAATTTAAAAAAGCTCGTGTCATACGATAGCGAACCAAGTTTAAAAAATACAAAAAAAAAAAAATTTCGTCAAAAAATGAACCCGCTAGTGCCGCAACCAGTACGAAAAACATGGAGATAAACGCGTTCAAAATTTGTGAACAAAGAAAAAGGCAAGGAAAAATAAAAATGCGCTCTCACTAATCCGGTTGTTTCTTTTGAACAGCCGTTATAATTTTCCATGAATTTTTTTTTAAATCTTAAGAATATTTACTAAAATACAAAATTATAAAAAAAGTCGATTTAAAAAAATGGCCAATGTCATGTTCCCCCTTAACCCATTTTAGTCAGCTGGTCGATTTTTTGACCACTAACGTTAAAATTAATTTATGGAAAAAATATTAAAAAATATAATATGTTCATGTAAAATGGAAAATTTGGAAATTTATATTTATTTTCTGAATTTCCATTTAACCAAATTAAGTCTTTGCAGAAAGAATTTGAAAATATTTTTAATATTTTTTTCAGAAATTAGTTTTAAAGTCAGTGGTCAGGAAATCTACCAGCGGACTAAAATGTGTTAACCTCTAAATGAGCATATCAGCATATCTCGAAATGAGCTGGCAGAGTAGGTCAAAATCTACATCAACCTATTTTGAATCGAAGAGGAAACTGCTCGAATTGCCAGAAAACTACAAAGCAGATGAACTCACTTGATTTGGTACTACCAAAATGTTATCAACAGAAAAAGAAATAATGGGTATAGCTACCTACCTTTCACCAACTGAAAATTACTCACAAATGAGCTATCCCTTAAAATACTCAGTATAAGGTGGTCTACAAGAAGCACACGGCGCGTCATGTTTGGTCAATCCTGAACCTAAAGCGCTCAAAAGAATTAATTTCCCTCAGAAGGGGTCAAATGAATACATGCAGTAAAACTACAGTTCGAGGCTACTGCACTTTCAGAAAAGGTTGGGCCATGTATACCTGCAAAGGTAAATTGACGATTGAGTGGATATCGGCAGTAGTGCCGACCCTCAAGTAGGGATGTGCGATGATAATGGAGTGGTTAAGGTTAAAAAAAATTTCAGAAAAAAATTTTAAGAGTTCCCCTAAGTTTTCATTAGGTGTCCACCGAAATCTTAATTTCGGCACTTACTGTACTGTAAAGCACTTCGAACTGTCGTCCAAGGAACTTTCGCTAAATAGTACCAGACTAACATTTTTACCTATTTCACAATTCTACTCCGATGACTTTACCCGCTTTGAAAGGAAACCATGAGATGGTTTTGTCCTCAGCGTACATGCCAGGAGATGCGACCGATGCACCCTTGGAGGGGTAGATTGCCGCAAGCCGCAAAATCTACGCTGGGTCATTGGCTTTGATGCATTGCGCACCATACTTTCTGGGATATTAAGGATTCTTCACTGTTAGTAGTTCATATTCCGTTTTATTTTTATACCCTAAACCTGAAAGGTCAGGGTATATTAACTTTGTGCAAACGTTTGTAACGCATAGAAAGAAGCGAGTCCGGTATAGAAAAGTATATATATTCTTGATCAGCGTCACCACGTGAGTCGAGCTATCCATGTCCGTCCGTCCGTCTGTGTGTTGTCCGTATACACAGGATAAGAAGAAGGAGTTGAGATAATTGGATGAAACTTGGTACACATGGTCACATGCACCCAAGGATCTGCACTGTTGAATATTTTTGGAATCCGCCCACGGACACGCCTACCTCCCGTACAACGCGAAAATTGAAAACTGCATAACTCAGCTTATAATTAGCCTACAACAATAAAATTTGGTATGTATGTGTTTTATATTAACACAAAGATGTCTTTGAAAAATGGACGTCATCCGCTTACGGACACGCCCACCTCCCATACAACCCAAAAATTGAAAACGCAATAAATAAGCCTCTGTTTAACCAACAGAGCTAAAATTTGTTATGACAATACAAAGATGGTTTTGAAAAGTGGACATCATCTGCTCACGGACACGCCTACCTCCCATACAACACGAAAATTAAAAACTGCAGAACTTAGCTCATAATAAGCCTACAACAATAAAATTTGATATGTATGTGTTTTATACAAACACAAAGATGCCTTCGAAAACTGGAAGTCATCCCCTCACGGACACGCCCACCTCCCATACAACCCAAAAATTGAAAACGCAATAAATTAGCCTCTGTTTAACCTACAGAGCTTAAATTTGGCACGTATATTTTTTATGACAAGATAAATATGGTTTTGAAAAAATACACATCATCCGCCTACGGACACGCCTATCTCCCATACAACCCAAAAATTGAAAACGCAATAAATAAGCCTCTGTTTAACCTACAGAGCTTAAATTTGGCACGTATGTTTTTTACAACAAGAAAAAGACGGTTTTGAAAAATGGACGTCATCCGCCTACGGACACGCCTACCTCCCATACAACCCAAAAAGTTTAAAACTCAATAAATAAGGTTATCTTTGTTTATTAGGAAATTTAATTTGTTATGCATGTATTTTATACCAAAACTAAGGTGTTTTCAAAAATTGAAATCCGTCCATGAACACGCCCACCTCCCATAGCGAAAGCACAATAAAGGCATTAACTGAGATTTACATGAATAAAACTTGTTATGTGTAGATTTTTCATCAACATTTAAATGCTTATAAAATATAGGCTTCATCCGTACACGGACACCCCCATTTTCAAGTATTTCATAGTCGGCCTAGACTGACTTTAGACTTTCTTTACTTGTTTTTCATTAAGCTTGGTTTAGGACGACAGGTTGTGACAAAGTCTCTTAGTCTTGACGCTCACAGAGGTTTGTGATATTTCTTCACAGAAGGTCCTCCAAGATTGTCGTTGTGCTTTTCTTAATTCTTTTTTTTAGGTTAACCACCTATTTTTTAAAAGTTTCGTCACGAAAATATATATTCCTTCTGACATCCATAAACGTTAACTCTTCCAAGTAACCCAACAATTTCCTGTGCAATTACATTTGTGAAAATACATTTCCTTATGGTCAAGTTGATAGAGCTTTTATGTTTTAACATCATTTTACTCTTCATGTTTACAACTTAATTGAATGAACTGTATTAATAACGGATATATAAATGCTTTCAATGATTTGGTTTGCTTAAAGGTTCAAGTTAATTTGATATTTATAATTATATGTCTTTTCCGTTCAGAATTCCAAAAATTGCTTTGAATTGAAGTAAAATGAATAAAATTAATTATATACTTTCCTATTCAAATTCCGATTTCTAGTTATTTTAAGGTTCAAAAACCATCATGTATTTTTGTAATTATAACGAATAAAGTCTACACATGCAGTCAAATAATATTATTGAAGGATATCCTTATGATTAACCAAGCATAGAAATGGTATAGTTAAAATCATAAACATGCTTTTTAACAACTTTAACCCAATTAAATATTTCATAATTGGCAGCAATAGACAAATTTTCAACATAATCAAATTAAAATTCTTTGAAATCATAATAATAAGTATAACTTGTTGCTAACATACTGAATTATTACACTTTACATTACATCCGTTCATGTTATTGCGTTAAAGTTTATGGCTTAGAGGTACTCAACATATAAATAATGCTATCTCAACACTTGTTTAACGTAAGCTGTGGTTAAATCAACATAAATTTGAATGTACAAAACACAACAACCACCAACAATGATTTTCTTAGAATCAACAGTATCAAGTCTTGTGAAATATTTCTTGAACAAACGCAAGAAATCAATACCAAGTTAATAACCACAAACAGAGCACGTATGCAGTTATGTGTTTTCCATTTAAAAAAAATAAAAAAAAAATTAATGATAAGTAAGGAAAAACAGTTGACTCAGTTTTTCCTGTTTTCAAGCAGCTATTAAATCACTTCTGTCAAAACTTTTAACATCAATTTTAATTTATGACTTGTATCCGTTCGTAAAACAATTGAGTTGATTTTAAATTTGTTTTTTATGTTTGCATTATTTTTGTAAGTTCTTAGAAATTATGTTTTGAAAACTTAGATGTACTTAATTGTTTTTCACTCATATAAGCGGTTATATTACAAAACTTAATTTATAGTTTAGTTATTGACAATTTTGATTTCTCTAATTCCGTGCTTCTTAATGTGGGGCGTATGTCTATTAAAAATACACTTATTTTAAAATTAATGCAAAACAATTCTGATTTCAAAATCATGGCGTTAACATAAAGTTAAATGAAAATAGTGTCCCAGATTCGTCAAAAGAGTAACCCCCAGTGGGTCATCTATCAACTCCTATGGGTAGTAACGATGAAGCAATTGCTAAGAAGCATAGAGGATAATTTTCATCGCGTAATAGCGTACCCAAATGATGTTGTCAATGTTTTAAAATATAAAGTTCCCCTTGTGTGGCTAAATGTGTGACTTGCGAACAAACAAATCCCAAGTTTAATCCTCACCTTGGGCAAAAGTTATTTCAAACAAGTAAAGAAAGTCTAAAGTCGGTCTAGGCCGACTATGAAATACCCTAAACCTTATTTTCAAAACAAAAATTTTTATTGTAAATGATCGTCTCCGTGGGCGGATGAAGCCTATACTTTATATGCATTTAGATGTTGATGAAAAATTTACACATATCAAGTTTTATTCCTGTAGCTCACAGTTAATGCCTTTATTGTGCTTTCGGTATGGGAGGTGGGCGTGTTCATGGACGGATTACCCCCAATTTTGGAACACACCTTAGTTTTGGTATAAAATACATACATACCAAATATAATTTCTCTATGACAAACATAACCTTATTTATTGAGTTTTAAACTTTTGGGTTGTATGGTAGGTAGGCGTGTTCGTAAGCGGATGACGTCCATTTTTCAAAATCATCTTTTTCTTGTCATAAAAAACATACGTGCCAAATTTTAGCTCTGTAGGTTAAACAGAGGCTTATTTATTGCGTTTTCAATTTTTGGGTTGTATGGGAGGTGGGCGTGTCCGTGAGTGGATGACACCCATTTTTTAAAAACATCTTTGTGTTGATACAAAATAAATACATACCAAATTTTATTGTTGTAGGTTATTTATGCGCTGAGTTACGCAGTTTTCAATTTTTGCGTTGTATGGGAGGTAGGCGTGTCCGTGGGCGGATACCAAAAATATTCAATAGTGCAGATCCTTGGGTTCATGTGACTATGTGTACCAAGTTTCATTCAATTATCTCAACTCCTTCTTCTTATCCTGTGTTTACGGACAACACACAGACGGACGGACGGACATAGATAGCTCGACTCACGTGGTGACGCTGATCAAGAATATATAAACTTTTCTATACCGGACTCGCTTCGTTCTATGCGTTACAAACGTTTGCACAAAGTTAATATACCCTCACCTTTCAGGTTTAGGGTTTAAAAATCTGGGGAAAGGGGGATTTTTGCAGTGATAGTCCAATACAATATACAGCAATCGTTCATCCAATAGTACTCTACATAGCAATATTCTGGTGGCCGGTTATTTCTAAGAACTCAATCCGGAACTTACTTAACCAGGTGCAGAGATCTGCAGAACTATACACTAACGGAACTCTTTGCTCTACAACAGTGGATGCTCTAAATGTCATATTCAAGGAAATGTCAAGGTAGTAGCAGTCATCACAGGTCTGACATACAGGGAATATTACCATTGGTCCAATAGAAACATAGTACATATGGTAATACTGACTATGTCCAACACACCTTCTAATACTGACTAACTTGTATCAAAAGTCGAATTCATCAAAAATTACAATGTCGGCATCCCTTCAGGGCAGGAATAGAAAAACAGACCACATATTCATGGAACCATAAACATATTCACAGACGCCTCAAAACTTAAGGAACGAATAGGAGGTGATGTTTTCTCTATGGATCTGGGAACTCAGATTTCCTTCAGACTCCCCGATCATTGCAGTGTTTACAAGGTAGAAGTATACAAGACCTGTACGCGCTTCGACAAAGGAGCATTTCAGATAAAGAAGTTTTCATCTTCGTTGTTGGTCAATTTGTATAGAGAAAAAAATAAGTCAGCTGAACACCGACACCATGCATCTTTTTTTTTGTATCGGAGAAATCTTCATGAAGCTGTTTTCGTTCTCCGTAACCTCTTTTTTTGGCCAAAAAATCAAGTTTTTTGTATATACCCTTTTCTTTTAGAATGCGTACACAAGATAAGCAAAAAAGTTAAAACTTTGTAGTACACAAATATTGGCTAAAAAAATTTTGAAATATGTTGTCTTAACAAACTCTTTTGAGACCACAAAAATATCGATATTTCGTCATTTTCGAAAAGATGCTTCTTGTAAACACCTATAAAATATGTGTTTTTCATGGTATTCACATGTATTTCAGCTTATTGGAAAAGTATTGACCTCTTATTTCATTCTTTAATAATAAGAGTTTTGTAGTTAATACAAGAAACTAACAATTTTGTCCGGTTGAATTAGGACAAGTTATGTTCCGAAAATCTGGACAGAAGTGAGAGTAGTATAAGTAGTATTATTCCCAAGGCAGGGAAACCAATAAACTCTGTACCAAAAAATTACAGGCCTATTAGTCTCACATCGTTTCTGATGAAAATGCTGGAGAGAATAATAGATCTGCACATCTCTTATGAGAATCTCTGAACGATACTAACCTCTGTAGTGCAAAGCACACCTACCTCAAAGGTAGATGAGTGGAGACAGCACTGCACGATACGGTTTCGGTCATAGAAGGTACCGTTCTTCACAAAGAATACAGTTTAATGACTTTTTAGACATCGAAGACGCATTTAACAATGTGAATACGGAATCCATAAGAATGGTTTTAGTGGAAAAAAGAGTAAACAGCATTATTACCCAATGAATTTATAAAATATATATCAATATGGGCAGAAACGAACTGCTTCAATCAAAACCGAACTCGTTCTGTTCGCAAGAAGAAGAAAAGCAGACAACTTCACACTGCCGCCGAAACTCATTGGAGTTACTCTGAAGCTCCTTCACTGAATATCTTGAAACTATCCTTGACAATAAGCTCAGCTCCAAACGCAACACAGAGATAAGGAAAAAAGCACTATGCGCCATTTATGCATGCCAGAGGACCTTCGGTAAGAAATGGAGCGTGCCACCGCAGATCATCCATTGGTTGTATACAGCGATCTTCAGACCTATTCTCACCTACGGCTCTTTGGTGTGGTGGATAATTGTACACCAATGTAACTACCTTGGCTCTGTAATAGGAGTGCAAAGATTGGCAAACATAGGAGTATTAGGAGCAATGAAATCTACGCAATAGGCGAGTCTAGAAATGATTCTACAACTTCTTTCCATAAAAGAGCTACTTAAGTGTTCGGGAACATAAAGCGCGATTCGTCATAATGAGTCATAAGCCTGGAAAAGCAACACTTTCGGATATGCATTAATTCTAAATCTCTATGGAACTGAGGAATGAAAAGGAACTACAACATACTTAGTGTGAGAAAAAAAAATCTAACCTCACAAGTCCCAAACAGTGTCTGTAATACTCACAATGTCACTCTCTGCTGGGTCCTCGGACACAGTAATGTAGAAAGGAATGACAAAGCAGATGAGCTAGTAAGAAGTAGAGTAACTGTAGCGTCAAACAGAATCATTACAGACGTGTCCATTAAAGTGAGTCGGTCGGACAAAAAAAAAACAAAAATTTAAAAAACCACCCCCCATTTTAAAGGTGACATTGAGAGAATTCCGAAAACAAAAAACATTTTTTGGACCACCGGAAAAATAACATGTCAGATCTTAATAACATGTCAGACATTCATGAGCACTACTTTGTCTTATTAGAACATTTTGACTTTTGAGGTCATATTCAAATAGTAAGCCTCGTTAGCCCGATTTAGTCCCCTTAAATTTATTTTTTTCCCATAAGATTAACCTCCTTCAAATTTGTTTAATTTGTGTTAAAAAAATTATTTATTAAGTTTAAAAACAAAGAAGTTACAATAGTTCAAATATTTGATATAATCCTTTTTTTTATAAAAAATTAACTTTTATTTAGTCAACGAGAATGACAAAAAAAAACAAATTTGATGGGGGTTAATCGGGTTAACGGAACTTACTAGTTGAATACGACCTCAAAAGATTTTTTGTTTTCCTCCAGAGTACTCTCCAGGTCATCTTTAAAATAGGGGGTGGTTTTTTCAAACTTTTTTTTTCGACTCACTCTAGTGTACATTCCAATAGGCGTTCTCAAAATAAATATCGACCTCAGAGCCAGAGAAAATATTGGCACAAACTGGGCTTCCAGAAGTGACTGTATTATATCCAAAAGGCTATGGCCAGAACTAAACGAGAACAAAATTAAGAGCATTCTGCTAAACGAGAACAAAATTAAGAGCATTCTGCTCTTGTCTAAACGAGATATCCGGATACTGGTGGGAATCCTAATAAATAGGTTACTGCCCCATCGGTGTGATGGCCAATATCATGAGCATTACAACGCCAGACTTTTGTCGAAGCTGCAATTATCCGGAAGAAACGGAAACAATCATCCACTTTCAGTAGGAATGCCCAAATCTACCGAATCATCGACTCTGATATATAGGAAACAGATTTTTCATAGACTGAAGCAGAATTTCACGAATATAAGGGTGTTTTTTTATGAGGTTTTTTTTTCAATATGGATTACTCTATTGTTTGACAGTTTAAAGTGACGTCTCTACTCAGTATTGTTTGGCAAATCATCATGAAAAGGTTAACTTCAGAACAACGCTTCCAAATCGTGGAAATTTATTTTCAAAAACAGTGTTCAATTAAAAATGTTTATAGAGCACTTCGTGAATTTTATCGTGCACATAATTGAGACCACCATAAAGAAAGCAATTACCAAATTTCTGTCTACATTCACTCTTTTGGATGCCAAGCCACCGAGAAGAATGAGAAGAGTGCGTACAGAAGAAAATATTGCTGTCGTTGAGGCCAAATAAAAAATGATTAAGGACGACGCATTACCGTGAATGGAAATCGATACAGAACCATGATCAATGAATTTTTGTTGCCAAATCTTCAAGATATGGATGTGGACGAAATGTGGTTTCAACAGGATGGTGCCACTTGTCATACTGCGGGCGAAACAATCGACTTATTGAAAGAACATTTCAACGACAACATTATTTCGAGAAATGGACCGGTGAATTGGCCTCCACGTTTGTGTGATTTGACGCCACTTGATTATTTTTTGTGGGGACACGTGAAGTCATTGGTTTATGTGGATAAACCAGCAACGATTAACGCTTTGGAAACAAATATTCAACGTGTCATTGCCGAAATACGCCCTCAAATGCTTGAAAAGGTGGTCGAAAATTGGACCTCCAGAATGACCTTTGTGCAAAAGAGTCGTGTTGGCCATATGCCCGAAATTATATTTAAATGTTAAATGTTAAATGCCAAGAAATTAAATTAAAATAAAAAATATTTTTTGGCCATTTCATAATTTGGCATGTGTTTTATTTAAATTTGAAATCAGCAAGCTCTTAAAAAAACACCGTTTGTATGTCACCCAAATGATGAAACAAATATCCAAAACTACTGATTTATGTATAAACCCTACGGCAAAAGCAGGGTCAATTGTCCTAAAGTGACCGGTCCTGTGATAGTTCTTATTAAACCTATCACAGGACAGGTTCGATTCAACTCAGAACGGGACCAATCGTTTTTAAATGTGTTTTGCTCTATTTATCTTATCGTTACCAATAGCTCATTGGAAGTGCGTTGGACTGTCACGCGGTGGACGTGGGTTCGTACCCTGGCTGTGTTAAATAATAAAATTTAATAGTTTAAATTCTAATTCTATTTCATTAACTGCTTAATCAATAATAACCTTCAAAATAAATTTGCTTAATGAAAATTTAATTTTTTATTTAAAAACCAAAAAAAAAAAATAAAAAAAAAAATGGGGGTGATTTTCCCGGGGATTGAACCCAGGTCAGTCGAGTACTTAGCACGAACGCTTGCAAGCTCGGCTAAACATGAATTTCCAAAACGTTGATTCAATTTCACTTACAACTTACGTTTAAGTGTACCGTGTTCTAAAAATAGACCGGCTACTGATTAGGTCCAAAGGTATCTATGAGGTGTCAATTGACACCCTCCGATATATTTTTGAACCGGTTCTAGGATTGGTCTAAAGGTATCTAGCCGGTGTCAATTTACCCCTGTCAATGACAACGCCATGTAAAAGGGACCGGTTGGTTTCATATGTTGGTGGTAGAATTGGGACCGGTCACTATCACTTTGGAACCTATCACGTGATAGGTTCTGAACTGGTTCTTTTGTCCGTAGGGTACTGATTTATGTATAAACCCTACGGCAAAAGCAGGGTCAATTGTCCTAAAGTGACCAGTCCTGTGATAGTTCTTATTAAACCTATCACAGGACAGGTTCGATTCAACTCAGAACGGGACAATCGTTTTTAAATGTGTTTTGCTCTATTTATCTTATCGTTACCAATAGCTCATTGGAAGTGCGTTGGACTGTCACGCGGTGGACGTGGGTTCGTCTCCTGACTGTGTAAGTATACTACATATATCAACAATTTTAATTTAATAATTTAAACTCTAATTCCGTTTCATTAACTGTTTAATCAAAAAAACCTTCAAAATAAGTTTGATTAACACCTTGAAAAAAAATGTAAATTTAATTTTTTATTAAAAAAAAAAAAAATATTTTAAATAAAAAAAAAATATTTTTGTGGTTCTGCCGGGGATTGAACCCAGGTCAGTCGAATACTAAACGTGAACGCTAGCAAGCTCGGCTAAACATGAACTTCCAAAATAGTGATTCAATTTCATTATCAACGTGCGTATAAGTGTACCGTGTTCTATAAATAGACCGGCTACTGATTAGGTCCAAAGGTATCTATGAGGTGTCAATTGACACCTGCTGATATATTTTTGAACCGGTTCTAGGATTAGTCCAAATGTATCTAGCCGGTGTCAATTTACCCCTGTCAATGACAACGCCATGTAAAAGGGACCGGTTGGTTTCATATGTTGGTGGCAGAATTGGGACCGGTTACTGTCACTTTGGAACCTATCACGTGATAGGTTCTGAACCGGTTCTTTTATCCGTAAGGTAATAACAAAATTTGGATATTTGTTTTTCGAAATGATGACTCAAAGACTTAGAAAATGTCAGTTATTGATCGAGTTATTCTAGAAATTCGAAAAATCTCCGAAAACCTGATTTATAGGGAAATTTGTTTAGCGCGACCTTCAAACTTCATCCAAAAAATTTGAAAAAAAATCTGAACCCATAAGCCTTCAAACAAAGACTGAGCATTTTTGAAATTCCAAAAAAAATGTTTACTTTTGGGTGACCCTTATAAGGCTCCGTGCTACTATTTCCTATTCCCCAAACTCATTGTTGCTTCATGGAAAAATTTTCAGACCATTGAAGCCATTTAAGAGAATTCAAAGAAGAATAAGTAACAGTTGTTGTTTTATTTGCGCAGTCCGTTTGAATTATGACAGCAGGTATATAATTTTAAAAAATTTCTTTTATATAGGCCAAAATTTCCCCAGTCTTTATGTTATAAAGATGAAAAATTTACAAAAATCAGTTAAATTTATAACAACCCCGAATTGTTGATTTCAGTACTTGAAAGATCTTTGACTGACCTTCAAGTAAGAATTTGTATTGTGTGTGTTATTTAATGATTGTTTGTTTGTTATGGGGCCCATACACTGGAGGACTTGTTCGCGAACTTGATTGGTTGCATGAAATGTTTGTTCGCTTGTGGCCTTATTGGCAGAATCATTTGAAGGTTCGTGAGTTGGTCACAAGAAAATCAAAACTTTTTGATTTTTTGGGGGAAAAACTTCAGGCTGTACAACAATTAATAGTGGTATCCGCGTAGTAAATGTCAAATTCAAAGTTTGTCAAATTCAAAGTTTTGAAACACACAATAGCAGATTTGAAGATTTTTTTAGAGATCTTCTTTATTAAAATTAAGTACAATACGAGCCAAGCGTGGAACGCTTTGTCAGAAACGTCTAGCTATGAACTAGAATGACACAGTCCCGTACTCCTTATTTCCTTAATTTATCACTTAAGGATTAAATTTGAAAACATTAGGTTTTGTTATCAAATTTTCGCATACAAGTTTTCGTAGTTAAACCGATAACCGGGTACATGTTGTGGGATATGTTCGTTCATATATGGGACCCTTTAGGATTAATAACAGATCCTATCTATATATTTTATAATGACTTGGAACGGTTATTGTTCATGTTCTCTAGAAACTTTAAAGGACATGGGTTCACCTGAAGTCTGCCATTATCTGAGCTATGGCCGATATAATTTTCATCTATTGAAAAACTTGCGTTCTGATGGAAGATCTGAACTCAAGTCGACCTTGGTTGGTTGGTAAGCACGTTAGACATTTAAAAAAAAAATAAATGCGTTGCCATATTTAACAACAACTCAAAAAGCCGCTTTTAGACTATCTCAAGCATTTTATAAGTAACTATATATATGCACAGGTGCGTTCAAGATGTGAGTGTGTGCATTTTTAGACATATATATTTATCTGTGTCAACATTTATTCAACGCGATTGCATTCAACTTCATGCAAGTTGCACTTCATCAACTATGTTATGGGAATTTTTTTTTCAAACGCTTGGAAGTTAAGGCATTATTATTGTCATTATTTATTTTCTACCTCCTCTTCTTCTGATGCTTTTGCTTTAACATACTTTTCAATGGAAATTTAAGTAAAGTAGATATATGCCCATAATACATATATTTGTTATATATGATGGGTGTGAACTTTTCTTATTTTCTGGCTAGAAGAACTGTGGTAACACTTTCGTTTGTTGGCTTTCATTCTTCGACAACTATTTTTTTTTTTTTTGTGTTAAATTTTAATATTTCATTAAGTTAGGTGTAAACAATATTTTCATCACATTGGCTGCTTTGTCGGTTTTTTTGTTTTATCAGCGTCATAAAATGCGGTATGGTATGGATTGTTTACATTTACATTATTTTATGATATTCACTTTTCTCACCCTACTTTTTTGCGTTTTTTTTTTTTCGTAAAGTTTATGGGTTTAACTGTTTCAATGCTGGGAACAACAGCATAACATGAATTCATGCAAAATATAAATTTTTAACATTTAACAATGCAGTACATAGTAGCTGCTGAGCATTTCAGGTGCAGAAAAGGGATTAAAATTTGCATTAGTGTGAAGTTTAACTTTTTTGTATTGGCAGCCAAATATATTTCGACGAATTAAAGAGAGTATTTTTGTAATTAAATTTCATTAGATCAAGTAGCAAAATCAGACCATAGATACTATAAGTAAGATAGTATCTATGGATACTATAGTATGCTTGCGATTTTGGTGCTTAGAACTTTTTTACTGTTATGAAATTTTTAGAACAGCACAAGGTCTAAAATTTCATTTAAAAAAATTAAATAATTTAAGGAAACCATGGCAATACCATTTGTAGAGTGCGGAAAACATAAAACAAAAACACGCATGCATGCAATTTCCGGCACTTAACTTAAAATGTTGACAGCATTTTCACACCTAATTAATAAACAATTACAAACCCACAATTTACAAAAGACAATTGACGATTTACACTAAAAAAGCTAAACATGAAAAAGTCATAAACAAGACGTCATAGCCAGCATAATTTTCCAGCATGAATATAAATTTCAAACTTTAAGATACGTTATAAGATTTTCACAATTGCTGTCTTTAAGTGGCTTCGATGGGTTTTGGTGGCGCGCAAGCGTTGGTTCCTCCCATTATAAACCACACAATGTTGTGCTTAAATTTTAAAATTAGTTAATTGAAACTTGGTAAAGAACGGCATTGCTTATTTTCTCTCTATTATTACCGGATATTGTCAATATGTTGCATACGCGTAATTTTTGTGGTTTGCTTTAAAGGTTTTCTCCAATATTATTGAAGTTGAAATTGTGGTTTTCCGCTCTTTGATGAATTTTAACAATGAATTATTGCTTAACGTTGCTTATAACGTTGTGTATAGCTGTTAAATGGAAATAAATGCATTTTAAACGTTTTACGATTTAAAATTATTACTATTTTTTTTTAGAACACATTGACCATAATGTGGAATTTCAAATGCTATTTATATAAAAATGTTAATCACTAAACGTTGTCTTGACTTAAATTACACATTTATCTTTTTTTGATATATTTCTGTTCATTTGGAACTTTTCGATTTGTTCTAGTTTTGAAAACCTTCAAAACTTCCATATATCATGCATTGCTCATTTATTTCATGCAAAAACAATTTGTATTAGTTCTATCTGCTTATCTTAAATTTTAGCTAGATCATAAATAAAATATATAAATTGCGGCCCGAATGAAATAAATTTATTTTGGTGCTAAGCCGCAAAGATTTCGCACGCTAGATATAAAAACTCAGCAACAGATCTATCTTAGCAAATGTTGCACCAAATTTTTTTTTTCGTTCAAGATTTTCTGTTGATAATCAGCTAAATCATACATCATAGTGCGAATAGCTACAACAACAACAACATCAACATCAACATCAACAACAACATAAATGATGACGTTAGACAGCTATAAATCAGCTGAGACTGACGATTTTGAACAATGATTTGGTGATCGCAACTTGAAGCAAGCAACATGGCACAAATCGATGTTATTGAAGTGCATAAATCTAATGAAAAATCCAAATTTAAACAACACCAACAACAACAACAAAAGCATTCGTTGTAAACTGCCGATTTCAAAGCTGTTAGCAACAAGTTTTCATTGAGCGCATTCAGCGAACTTTTAGCGAACTATTGTGGCTTGCCTTAATCCCTTGGCTTGCATTCTTTAGTAGGTTGTATGGGAGGTGGGCGTATCCATGGGTGGTTGACGCCTATTTTCTGTACGCATTTTAGTATTGAGGTAACAAACAGGCATATCAAATGTGAAACCTGCAGCTCAATTATAAACCTATTGATAGAGTTTTAAATTTTGCGGTTTGTATGGGAGGTAGGCGTGTCTTTGGATGGATGAAGCTCATAATATGTAAACATTTCAGTTTTGATGACACATTAACACTTACCAAATTTTATTTTTGTAGCTCATATCCTTAAATGTCTTAATAGTGCTTTCATTATTTTGGGTTGTATGGGAGGTAGACATATTCGCCCCTTTTTCTAACAAGCCTTAGTTTTGATACGGACTAAATACGTAACTATGTATATGAAATTTTATTATTTGCACGAATTTTTATTTCTTTAAAGTTTAAATACGAGTCTCTATAAAGTGATTTCAATTATGTGGTTGTATGGGAGTAACACTGAGTCAAAAAGGTATACAATATTTTTGAACTTTTACATGATCTCCATGAAGAACATGCATGAGTTTTGGTTCCGTTACCAATTATGCATTAAATTGAAAAAAAACTAGTAAGGTATATCTTCCCCCACGGCCGATTCTTAAGGGTGGAAGAATATTAAATTGGAGAGCTTTTTGTATGAGATTTTGAGAGATATTATTATTTTTATGTGTATTATTTTTTTTTATAAAGTTTTAAATTTTGGGGTTGTATGGGAGGTGGGCGTGTTAGATTGTGTATGACGCCCATTTTTCTAGCATATCTCAGTTTCGACATAGAATACACAAATACCGAGTTTCTGTCTTATAGCTTTAATATTAGCCTCTTTATAGATTTTTCAATTTTGGGGTTGCAGTTTTGACATTGAATACACAAATACCGAGTTTCCGTCTTGTAACTTTAATATTAGCCTCTTTATAGATTTGTCAATTTTGTGGTTGTATGGGAGGTGGGCGTGTTAGAAGGTCGATGACGCCCATTTTTCTAAAACATCTCAGTTTTGATATAGAACACACATATACCAAATTTCAGTATTGTAGCTTTAATATTAGCTTCTTTGTAGAGTTTTCAATTTTGGGGTTGTATGGGAGGTAGGCGTGGTTTTCATCCGATTTAGCCCATTCTCGAACTTGACCTTAGTTTTTTAAAAAAAGCTTAAATATCGAATTTCATTACGATAGCTTCAAAATTGTGGCTGTAATCGTGTCGACAGATAGACGGACAGACGAACAGACAGACGGACATGGCTAAATCAACTCAGGTGGTGATGCTGAGCAAGAATATATATACTTTTCCATACCTACCACGCCTCCTTTTGGGTGTTACACACGTCGTGACAAAATTAATATACCCCTTACGCAGTACGCGTGGGGGTATAAATATCGATTTTTCTGTTTTCTGTTCTGAAATCTTAAGAGTGGGGCAAAAGTAATTACCCAATGTTCATTTGCTGTAATGTTTTTAATGAAAAACTTTAAATCTGAATGCAAATTTGTTTATTTAATTCATTACAATTAATTCCCTCAAGTTGAGAAAACGATATCGGCCAACTGGCTGCCGCTAGAGTCGTTAATTCTCTCGAAATGACCTAGTCAGCGAAGCTGCTCAATTTTAATATGCTTGACTATATCAATGTCGGCATATAGCTCGTTGTTCCCTCATATTTAGTTCTCGTTATTGACGCAGATTGGGCCAAAGATTTTGCAAAGAATTTTTCTCTCGACCGCTCCGAAAGTCCGTTCATCAGTGCTGCTCAACGTCCAGGCATGTGATGCGTATTGTAGGGCGGGCATGATAATTGACTTATAGAGCGTAAATTTTGATCTTCGAGAGAGAGCTCTGCTTCTCAACTGCCTACTGAGCCCAAAGTAATACTTGTTGTAAGAGTTATCCTTCGTTTAATCTTAATACTTATATCGTTAGAGGAGTTATTGGTGGATTCCATAAAAAGAAAGTCCTTCACAACCTCAAAAGAGGTGTTGTCAAGAGTGACGTGGTTTCCAAGACGCTGGGACTGTTTGTTTGTTGACACAAGATACTTCGTGTTATCTGCGTTCACTGCAAGGCCCATTCGACTCGACACTTTTTCTAGCCTGGAGAATGCTGCACTGACTTCGCGCGTATTGTGGCCAATAATGTCGATATAATCTGCATACGCCAGCAGCATAACACTCTTATCGAAAATTGTGCCGCTGCGTCTCAGGTCAGCAGCTTGGATGATCTTCACCATTACTATATTAAAGAAGTCGCATGATAAGGAATCACCATGTCTGAAACCTCGCTTGGTATGAACAGAAGGGAGATCTCCTTTCCGATTTTCACTGCACTGCACTGCTGGTGTTGTTCAGTGTCATCCTGCAAAGACGTGTTGACTTCGCTGGAATACCAAATTCAGACATGTTGGTTTATAGGTGACTCCTTATTGGACTATCGAAGGCGGCTTTGAAATCGACATGAAGATGGTGTGTGTCGATTTGCTTTTCGAGGTTCCTTTCCAAGATTTGTCAGAGAGTGAGATCTGGTCAATGGTGGACTTTCCAGGTCTAAAGCCACACTGATAAGGTCCAATCAGTGGGTTAACGATGGGCTTTAGTCTTTCACACAATACGCTCGACAGGATCTTATATACGATATTAAGAAGACTAATCCCACGGTAGTTGGCGCAAATGGTGGGATCGCCTTGCCTGTGGATTGAGCAGAGCACCCTGAGGTTCCAATCATCTGGAATGCATTCTTCCCACCATATTTAGCATAGAAGTCTGTAAATGCATTTAAACACAGCTTCGCCAACGGTCTTAAACAGCTCAGCCGGTAGGCCATCGGCTCCTCCTGCGGCTTTGTTGTTTTTAAGCCGAGCTATAGCTGTTAAGACCTCGTTATAGTCGGGCAGTGGAACTTCAACGCTGTCATCCATACTTGGGGTTTCCGGGATATCATCTCTATGGGCGGAGTTGTTGTCAGCGTTGCCATTTAACAGACTAGAGACGTGCTCCCTCCATAACATCAGTGTACTTTGGATATCTGTCACTAGATTCCCAATTCCGTCCTTGCAGGAAGAAGCTTCGGTCTTAAAACCATCGGCCAGGCGTCTTTTTTTTTCGAAAAATTTTCGAGTCTGATTCCTGTCCCCATGCATCTGAATTTTTTTCTTGCACTCACGCATGTCTGTCTCTCGTTTTTTTCGCCTGAAAATGCGTCTCTCTTCCCTCCTCTTCTCTCGGTATCGCTCCATATCAGCATGCGTTACAACCGACTGCAGTGTGCCGTTGTAGGCGGTGTCCTTCACTGCAGTGGCATCGTGACGCGCCTGGTCATGCCACTGGTTACGGCGAGGACAGAGTGGGATATGTGCATCCGCTGCACGCCTGTGTCACCTATGTCGTCTGAGGAGTGCTTTTTTGAAGCAGGAGTGAGAGTCGAGTAGCTAAAGCTTTGGCTGTGCATTTGGTATAGTACACTGGAATAGTGCCTTCCGTCCATCAAAACGTGATCAATTTGTTTGAGTGTTTTTTGACCAGGGGACAGCCAGGTGGCCTTATGAATATTGAGATGCTTGAATCTAGTGCCATTAACGACCATGTTTTCTAATGCCGTTATCGTATGTGTTGTTGTGGAAGCTGAAATTTCCGACTGTTGGACAAAATATGTTTTCCTTACCCACCTTGGCGTTGAAGTCACCAAGCACGATTTTAATGTCATGATAGAGGTGACGTTTATTTGCGTCTTCAAGGCGCTCATATAAACTTTTTTTTTGACCTCGTCAGCTTTTTCTTCTGTCGGAGCTAGCGCACATATTAGGCTGATATTGAAAAATTTAGCCTTGATGTGGATTATTGCAAGTCGTTCGTTCACAGGAGTATATAGCAGGACATGATCTTGCCAACTACAAATCCGCATCCAAACTCGTGCTTTTCCGCATGGCTGCTGTAGTAGATATCACAGGATGTTTGCCGTAAGCAACCCTGTAGCTTCCATCGCTTTTCTTGCAGTGATATTAGCTTTATATCTTTTCAAGATTTCAAACAGTTGGATAGCGGCACCATTCCACTTTAGGGTACGGATATTCCTGGTGAATATCCGTGAATATCCGTGAATCAGTTTCACGTTCGCGATAATCGTTATCAGATTTGGGGATCATTTTCTCATTATTCTTCTTTGTTTCATTGAAATGTGTTTGGCTCAAAGCCCAACGAACAACCTTTGCTTGAAGGGCCCAAAGGGGCCCGCTGCTCATATTAGCCGTCAGACAAACGGGTGCTAGTTTGTCGTTATCAAGATACTCCATGTGGAGGCTTGAGCCGACTTGGGACGATTTCGACATGGATAATGGTGGCCTTGGCAAGTTGAGGCAGTCAAATACGTTGTCATATGAAGATTGGCCCCCTTGTCTGATTTTAATTAATTTTTCTATATCGTCGCTGCGCCTCAAAAATCAGTTATGTGCTTTTCGACAACTTTTCAGCAGAGCAAAAAAAGTGATTTGTCCTCTGCGCTTGCAAAATTATTGCAATGTCATAATTTTGTATTTTTTGCCATAAACTTCTAGAGATACATATTAAAAAAAAACTTCAACTTCTTACTTCGGCTCAAAGCGAGGATAAATTCTTTCGTTTTAAGACACATAACTAAATTTTTTTACGGGTATTTTGTTTTTAGTATTGGCAAATTTGTTGAGTTTGCGATCCAACGGATTAGATCAAACACACGCACCTAGAGCCCAATGTTTGTCAAAACCTCGACACATGATCAAAAGATTAAGTTTGTGCTTTTTAATAGTTTTTTTTATGTTTGAACAAAATCAAGAAAATACAGTCAAGAAAGTAAGAAAACTTACGTCATCTGTCGGTTATACAACATTTCCAATTGTTATTAAAAAATATCAATTGAAATTAGGAAATTCTATTTGATATTCAGAAAGTATGATTTAAAATTCAGTTCTTCAATTTGAAATTCAGAAAAATTCATTGATGCAAAATATGATTTAAAGTGATTGAATTTAAATTCAATTCAATTTTTCTGATTTTTATATAAGAGTAAAACCATGGTAATCCTAACGTAAATTTATTTGAACTGACCCGGGCAGCCGAATATGCCAATTCCAAGAACTTAGTATTTGAAATTATTTTACTCAAGTCAATTCACTACACTGAGAAAAAAACACATACCTTGCTCCGGTAAAAAATTTCTCTATTTTTGATAATAGCAATTTTCTCTTTTTCAAATAAAATTTTCTTCAATTAGAATAAATTTTCACATTTTCGTAGAAATATTTCTTTACTTCTAAGAAATGGAAACATTTCAATGTCTCTAATAATGATAGGTATTTTTCTCGCACATAAAATTTCTAATTTATAGAGAAATTTTATTGAAAATGAAAAACTTTTCTTATAATTTGATAAAAAATTCACTATGAAAAGTATTTTCTTCAATAAAAACAAATATTTTCTCAAAAAAAAATAGTATTTTTCTCTAAAAATGATATAGTTTTCTATTTCATGGTAGCTTTTTATCATTTTTAGAGAATTTTTAGTATCGCAATTAGAGAATAGCATTCTCTGGAGCAAAGTCTATACAATTTTTCTCTAAATATGATGTCTTTTTTATCATATTCCGAGACACTTTTTTCTGAGTGTTTTTTTTTTAAAATACGAGAACTTAAGTTAACATAAAATCAAGGGTTAATTAACCTAAATTCATTCGAAATTGTAAATCTATTTCTTTTGTATGACTCTAGCTCGCTAGTATTAGAATTAAAGACGGCAAAAATTTTCTGTTTTTTTTTTTTAAATTCGAACCAAAAATTAATTGCTTGCTTCAAAAATAAAAACACCTTCAGTTTAATGGGGGTTAAGATTGGGGTCATATATGCACTAAGGCGTGAAATTAAGTATTTGTTAAAATTTACCATGAGTAAAACACTAAAAATAAACTTGACTTCCTTTACTAATCCACCTACTCATGGTACCACCAGCTGAAAGACTTCAATTTCCTTTCAGTTTTCCATCTGTTTTGCATGATATTTTTCTTTTTACAATTTCTTATGTAAAAATCATTTACAATTTTCTTTTATATTTTTTTTTTTTCTTGTTCCACCCAACCTTCAAGAAGTGAGTGAGTGAGTGATTTTCGAGGTTTTGACCTAATTAATGCTAGTGCATTACCAACGTCAAAACACATTCTGGGCCCAACATGTCATGGCGTAGAAATAAATTTCCGTTTGCTTTGACATATGAAATCTTGTTGCTGTCACTAGATTTATAAAAAACGCGAAGTAAAGCAAATTGCAAAGGGAAAGTAAAGACAACAAAAAGGCACAAAAAAAAAAAAAACAATGCTCCAGAAATGAAAAAACACAAAAATAAGCGAGGCGAAACAAAATTCAATTTGAAGTATCTACTTCAAAAAGAGCATTCAAGAGATGAAATGCAACGCTAAATGTCACTTTTGACAGCTAAGTTCAGTAATACACGCGCAAAGCTCTTACGGCAATGTGTATGTCAATGTGTATGGACCGCAAAAAAGAAACAAAAACAAAACAATAATAAAAACAAAAACAACTGCCTATTTTTTCTTCGTGCTTGTTTTAGTGTCAGCGTCAAGTCAGGCAAATGTCAGTTTAATGTTTATTTTTTTATTCGTTTTTATTTTCGTTCGCTTGCTGCGTTCTGCTGTCTGACATCTCAAGTGTCAAAGGCAAGCATGCATGTGAGTGTGTGTGTATGTGTGTGTGTGGCTGTTTGTTTACATGTTTATATGATGCTGCAAGGTGCGCGCGTAACATATTCAAATTTCAAATTTAATTAAATGGAATAAATATAAAACACAGCAAGTCACGCGCATTGCTCACTTACAACAAGTTGCCCAAATGTCTGCCCAAGTCGAGTTCTTCGTCTTCCATATAGCTGGCTGCGGGCGGTATGTAACATCCTCTGTTGGTTCTGGTTGTCTGAATTTTGGCAGTATGCCACATTCAATTGGCATGAGTGCGCAGATTGTAGCACAGCATAGCAAGGTATAAAAACTTGAAGACAGTGTTGCCACGATTTTCAAAAAAAAAACAATGCAATTTTTTGCTTTGTGCAAAAAAAAAGAAATTTAAGTCATTACAAATGTGGATGTCATAGGCATGGTAAAGTATGTTATAACTATATACTGGGACTTTGAATAAAAAACATTGAAATTGGATTCAAAATACAAAATAATTTCCAAATTCTGAAATTGGTTTAAAAAATCGTTCATAGTAGGTGTTCGAATATATAACTTTACAGTAAACCGAAGCGGATATTATTAAGGTTTCGAGTCAAACCGAGTCGTAAAAGTCCGGAATAATCAGCCTGGAAAAAATTTAGAAAACAATTTTTACAAATTTAAACTTATTTCTTTCTCTGCACACGTACGAAATATTTGTATGAAAGTTGATCTTAAGTACACTTAAAAAAAAAAATTGTAAGTTTTCCTAATCATATCTATAAAAGGATATTATATCTATAAAAGTTTGGACAAGTGTTCCTTCCACAACATCAGTATACTATAGATAGTACTCTAGATGGTACCAACGCAAAAAAAAAGCCGCACATACAAAATTTTCCAAATTCAATGTTTACTCATTTATATTTCTTTGTTTTCTTTTAAATTTCTTTTGCAAAACCATGCCTAAGAGAGTGAAACTGTCTTACGCTGAAAAGGGTACTATTATTCCATTGACTGATAAAAATGTATCTATTCGTAAAAAAGCACGTGAAATACAGTTTAATGAGAGCTCAGTAGACCTCAGTAGAATTTTATAACTCATGAAAGCTCAGTACACCATTTTTTAAAAAAATTTCGTGAAACCAGTCAATTGGAAAGGAAAAAAGGATCGGGTAGAAAAAAGGGCATCAATTCGAGGGAAGACTGCATCATTTTGAGAAAAGCCTTCAAGATCGTTTAGCCTAAAATTCAGCCTAGATTAGGTCAAAAGTGCACCAAGAATTTCAAATGAATATCTCTACAAGAACTGTTGAAAATCGCCTGAAGGCAAGAAAACCTGCAAAAAAGCCACTTCTTACCAAAAGAATAAAGAACAACCGTATAGAATAGTTTAAAAGTAAACAAAATTGGACAGAATCTGAATGGTCACGTGTTATATTCTCGGACGATTCCAAGTTTAACCTTATAGGATCCGATGGCTTTCGCACTGTCCTCCGTAGAAAAGGTGAATGTTATTCAGAAAATTGCATTCCTTCCACAGTAAAGCATTCCCCCTATGTGATGGTATGGGGATGTATTTCTACATACAAAACGGAGTCAATTATAATGTTAGAGGGTGTAGTGAATGCAGAAAAATAAAAGGACATTATATTGAACGGAGTTGTTCCAAGCTTGGAGTCTGTTACAAAAAAAAGAGGAAAACCCAGTTTTTCAAGATGATTCCGCACCTTGTCATCGGGCACGCTTTGTAAGCAACAACATGAAACCTTACTATCTAATCAACTTTTTTGAGCTTGCTGATCTGTTGTTTACCGTTAGATCGCAAAATTGAAGGAAAATCTGGGTATTATTTCTTTGGATTAGCCAGGCAACAGTCCAGACCTAAATACAATCGAAAATGTTTGGGCCCAGATAACAGCAAAAATTCAAAAAAAAGAAACCCAAAACAATCATTGAACTGAAAGAAACGATCGAAAAAGTCTGGTATGAGAATATTACGTCGGAGTATTTAAATACTTTGATTGCCTTCATGCTTTCAAACCACGCCTTTCTCTCATACAAAATTAAGTCATTAAAATTTTCAAACTTATGTAAAATCCATAAAAATTAATAGTATTGATTTGATATTTCCAACATTTAGTCAGAGACTTGTGCCTTCATACATATTTAAATGATTGCAAAAATATTTAATTAATTTGTATATCACAGCACATTACTCATTTTATCCAACCTCTAATCCAAGATTTTAAGATGTACCGTACCTATCACCCCCGTGCAGCCAGAGGTTAATTCCGGCTGTATTGGAATGGAGCATCACAGATATCTGACCACCTCAGTGAGTAACTTTGGACTTTCTATGGCATGTGGTGCTCTAGCACAGGACCAAAATAGACACCAACACACAATAAACAAACAAAACACCTGACGGAGATTCTTTATCTTTTTTTTTTTTCAGATTGATTTTAATTGATACTTTCTTTGATTGAAAACGGAGATTCTTCAATTCAGCGGCCAGACTGCTCGATTGTGCTCTCTGACAGTGAACACCGAACCTCAGATGCGTAATCTGCATAGATTGAGCAAGTAACTAAAGGAGAATACGATAGCGAACTTAATCTTGAGAATCTCTAGAAAGAGACTGCGTACATCGCAGTAAAAGATGATCAATGCGTCTTTTGGCAGACGACTTTTATCATATAAAGAAGCACTGGTGAAGATCCTGACGGTATCGTCACCTAGTGCATCCGTGTGTTGCCATTGCTTATTTCCCTGGATACCAAGCTGCGGTGTTGACGAGATCCTGCGTGCCCTGAACTTCCAAAATAACTCGCTTCAACCTCAGACTGTTTCCAGACAGTGAACTCTCAAGGCACCTTTAAGGCACCCTGTTAAAGAAAGGCAGTGAACCCTAAGGCACTGCCATTAAGCTCTCGATGGATGAGACTTCGGTGAAACTGCTTGAGAAACTGTACAATCTGCCATTCTAGCATATGAGCAGGGTCCAGTTTCGTATCAAGCTGAACTCATACTCTCGACCAACCCCCCTGACTTTGGTGAGTGTTGATTTGTGGTGGAAGGGAGGCTGATCATTTACCTTCCACTCCAATGGGTCAAAAATATTTTAGTCTCGACTCCTGGGACCAACGCCCTTCCTGCTTCAGGTCCAAATCAATACCTGTAGCCTCTATGTGCCAAGAGAGAATAATGACTAGACAACTCTCCTCAGACAGTACAACAACACCACCTCCACTGCTTTCCACCAGTGCGGAGGCAAAAACAACTGCACTTGCACTGCTAGCTGGCAAAAGAACGAACCCTGCCATGACAAGCACAGCCAGACCCTCACGCTCCCATGACCATAAGTCAGCGAGACTACAACGTACGCCAAGTACCACAGACGACCGCCTACCAAACCAACGGACACCAACCGCGGACCACATCATAGGGGACGGGGTGATAAAAAATGGGACTCTTTTAGCAAGGATACATAGAAAAGGCACTAATGCTGAAGGCTGTACAAATTGAGTTTAGCCACGCGAAAGCAGCTTTCGCAGTTCTGGTTCAGGCAATGCTTCGATACGGATCTGACATTACATTTGTGCAAGAACCCTGGACCAGCCTGGATCTTATCCAGGGAATCATGGGTCTAAATCATACAGGTAGGATTTTTTTACTCAAACTCATACTCAAGACCCACAACCTGTATTGTTTAATTATATCTCTTTTTCCCTTGACAGAGTTCATCAATCCAGACTTTACTGCGGCCCTGATTAAGCTCAATTATCAAAAGGAAATCATTGTAGCCTCAGCCTACTTTTAGGGAGACGAGCCCACCAATTGTCCCCCGGTTGACATAGCTGACCTACTCAAACAAACTTCCATACAAATGACAGAAGTTGTCTTGAGTTGTGAGCTGCCAGCACTCATAATACAATATGGAGCAGCACAAATACAAATCAGAGGGGTGAGTACCTTTACCACTTTATATAACTTAAGTGGTTACGTCAATAAACAAAACCTTCGACTCTGGGGCACTGAAAGTCCGCGAGTGATGTACAGTGTTATGTGGCTCTCACGCGGGAAGAGTTATGGGCCGTATTTTTTTGAGGACGCCATCGACAACACGATCACTGTTACTGATGAACGTTTCAGGATCATGATAATCGACTTGTTACTGCCGAAATTTGTAAAGCGGAGCTTGGTGAGCATGTGGTTACAAAAGGACGGTGCAACCACACACACAGCATGAGCCATAATGAATTTTGTGTAGGAAGCGTTTGCTAGTCGCGCCATCTCCCGTTTTGGCAATTTGGTAAAGCCAGCAAGACCGCCCAATTTAACCATCCCAGACTTATTTTTTTTTTAACAACTTGATGTCGCACGTTTATACCAACAAGCCTCAGACAACCGCAAACCTGAAGGAGAATATTCGATAGGAATACGAACAATTATCACCGGAAAGTCTTTCGAATTGTCATGAAAATGCCGATTAAACTGGCACAAAAGTGTATCGACACTTTTGGCAGTCACTTGGCGGATATCACCTTTTCCCATTAATACAAAAAATTGTAATCCTTTCTCTGAGGTGGAACTATTGTTTAGAACCTTCCTATGAGGTTTATTATATTGATATCGATATTCTGTGAGTATCAAGGTAATATCATGATGCTATTTCCTTGCCTGGAATAAAAATCTGATTTTAAGACCATGTGCCATGCATGTTGGGTTTTTATTTTAGTGTTTTTAAGAAGGAAAACTTATAAAATTTTTGGAGAAGCTTAAATTTTGATCAGAATTTCTTTTATCTTGAAAAGTTTTCTGTTGGATTAATAATACCAGATCCATAGCTTATCGAACACTACCTTACAATCAGAAAAAACTCTGTCACAACATTATATGCGGAATGAGCAGTTTCCTGTCGAGATGATGTGGGCGGCGCAACATAACATTACTTTTATAATATAATCAGTGAATTAATTTTTTGTTTACGTGTTCTTTTTCGTCTTTTCAGAATTAACTTTGGAATACTTGGAAAGCTGTTCTACTTTATTTTGAAAGTCAACATTGGATTTTTCAGACATATAGAAACTATTGAAATTTCTTTCATGTTCGAAATACACCTGGCGCTCCAACAACTAACCGATTGCTTCAGTGCAAGCAAGTATTGGGAATGACCCCGAAACTTCCAGCAGGCCACGTTCTCAGATGTTAGTGATGTCTGCGCGGTCTTTGCACAGATTTTTACATATGAAACACATTTTCCTGTATAAGACGCAATAAGTTTTCTAGTTAAAAACATCGAACAAGTTGAAGCCATCCCTCACACAGCTTTTCAACTATAGCTCGAAATTTTTGGCAATCGAATAATATCAGTTTTCCGATTTAAAGTGACTACTGCGTTCGCCCGACTTAACAGGCTCGGACCTTCATTTACATACAACAGCTTAAAGCCAATACCCGTGAAGAAGTGAGGGCGTTGGGACTTAAAATTCTAAAAAAAGGTATGTGAAATGTTATGAAAAGAGCACGTCAGGTCGAAGCAAACAATGTACACCTTCTGAAAGATATTCAGCCTAATTGTTAAAATGAAAAATTGCTCCCGTAATTATACCCTAAACCTGAAAGGTCAGGGTATATTAACTTTGCGCAAACGTTTGTTACGCATAGAACGAAGCGAGTCTGGTATAGAAAAGTATATATATTCTTGATCAGCGTCACCACGAGAGTCGAGCAATTCATGTCCGTCCGTCCGTCCGTCCGTCTGTCCGTCTGTGTGTTGTGCGTATACACAGGATAAGAAGAAGGAGTTGAGATAATTGAATGAAACTTGGTACACATAATGACATGAACCCAAGGATCTGCACTATTGCATATTTTTGGAATCCACCCACGGACACGCCTACCTCCAATACAACGCAAAAATTTAAAACTGCATAACTCAGCTCATAATTAGCCTACAACAATAAAATTTGGTACGTATGTGTTTTATATAAACACAAAGATGTCTTCGGAAAATGGACGTCATCCACTTACGGACACGCCCACCTCCCATACAACGTAAAAATTGAAAACGCAATATATAAGCCTCTGTTCAACCTAAAGAGCTAAAATTTGGCAGGCATGTTTTTTATATTAAACGAAAATTAGTTTTGAAAAATGCACATCGTCCGACCACGGACACGCCTACCTCACATACAACGCGAAAATTCAAAACTGCATAACTCAGCTCATAATTAGCCAACAACAATAAAATTTGAAATGTATGTGTTTCATACAAACACAAATATGGTTTCGGAAAATGGACGTCATCCGCTCACGGACACGCCCACCTCCCATACATCCCAAAAATTGAAAACGCAATAAATAAGCCTCTGTTTAACCTACAAAGCTAAAATTTGGCACATATTTTTTTTATGACAAGAAAAAGATGGTTTTGAAAAATGGACGTCATCCGCCTACGGACACGCCTACCTCCCATACAACCCAAAAAGTTTAAAACTCAATAAATAAGGTTATGTTTGTCATAGAGAAATTAAATTTGGTATTTATGTATTTTATATCAAAAATAAGGTGTGTTCAAAAATTGGAAGTAATCCGTCCATGAACACGCCCACCTTCCATAGCGAAAGCACAATAAAGGCATTAACTGTGAGCTACAGGAATAAAATTTGGTCTGTGAAAATTTTTCATCAACATTTAAATGCATATAAAATATAGGCTTCATCCGCCCACGAACACGTCCATTTACAATAAAAAATTTTTTGTTTTTGAAAAGTAGGTTTAGGGTATTTCATAGTCGGCCTAGACCGACTTTAGACTTTCTTTACTTGTTTTTCATTAATTTATTGCATTCTTCTTACGTTCGAAAAAATTCCTCCCTATTTGTAATATATTTTTAGGCGAATATAAACGCCTTTTTGGCGCAATCGTTCACTTTATATTTGATTGAGAACTGGAGAAAAAATGTGAGTTGTTTTGTTATTTTATAGAGAAAAATGAAATAAAATTACTTTTATATTGTTCTAGAATTTAACCCATTAAAAGACACCAGTCAGATTTGCTACTGAAAAAATGAAGGAAAACCTTGGCATTGCCAGATGTTTCATAAAAGCTAAGGAAAAGAGGTGCTTACCTGTTTCATTTTGGATTAATATACCAAAGGGAGCTGATAAGTATTGGTTCACCAATGTATAGTATTTTTTAGTAAAAGTAGGTCTATTAGAAGGCAAAAGGGACTATTTACCAGCTTTTTAGAATGCAAGAAGCAGTAGGATGCATTGATTGTGGTGAACCTTTTGGATTGATCAGTAGAAGCACGAGTTTTGAAGAGGAAAATGAGGATTCCTCTGCTGGTAATTCTGCAGGGTAGTAAATGGTTTCACTCAGGAAGCTCTCAAAGAAGATGCAGATTTTGAAATGTTACCGACTACTTCAAAACAAGAAAAGAAAAAACCTAAAAACAAATCCACTGCGGGCACAGTGAGCCATCAAAAACTTTTAAGACCTCGGAGAGTACGATGCTGGAAGTAGATTGAGCCAAACCTACTTCGTTATCCTAACCAACTCCTCTTTGGTACCCACCTTCCGTGAAGAACCGCAATCTAGCGCACAGTTTAAAAAAAGGAAAGGTGGAATGCCTTTTAAAGATTTTTAGGATGGACGTCAAGAAAATTGTCAGAAAATTAAAGAGAACCGTTAACATTTCTTTGTTGACCCGGTATATCTTATATGTAATATCTGTATTTTAACATTGGTTCATAAAGCTCCAAGGGAGTAGAGTGGTCCCGAAAACTTCTCCGCGAAACCCGTATCCTATTCGCTTTACAGAAATCTTCCACAACACTGAGTATCAACCGGAGCGCAATATTGTGCATTTCTTTTATATATTAAAATATTATTTATTTGACAATTTCCTCAATTCACTTTTTTTCCTTGGTTTCTCAAATAAATTTTTAAATTTTTCTTATTAAGTTAATAAAACAGATGATTTATGTCATGGAATGTTTGAAACTTCGCACCGAATTTTAACTCAGGCGAAATTCACAATCCAAAAGAAAAATTTCGGACGAATGAAATCCGGGCGGAATTCACATTAAAGCTGATTATTTTCAAAACATAATTTGAACATATTTCCAAACTACAATCGAAATTTTAATATATGCTAAAGTTAAATGAAATCAGAAAAAACTTATTCGTTTCATAAATTATAACTTTACTTAAGCGCCATAATATTAAAAGTAAAGCAAATTGAAATTGTCCAGAAAATGCTAAAATTATGCATATGGTTTAGATATATGCAAAAATATAAAAAAATAAGCATTACCATTGCAATAAACAATAAAGAATTGATTGTTCTGAAATCAGCTTAAAATTCCATCCATTAAAATTTAACCCATTTTCAAGTGTGTGTCAGCAATTTTTCAAATGCTTATCAGCAGCAAAAACAACGATTAATATTGCTCGAAAATAAAATGAAATCAAATAAAATAAATGCGAAAAATCCAATAATCAACAGCGAGATCTTAATAAATTTCACCTGCAGAGTCGAGTAAGTGAACAACCCAGAATTGAATGCGGTGTAAAAGATGAAAATATAGCTGCGGCTGCAATCTCGACAGTGTTGCAACTACTGGCACACCAACGGCGAACAGAGCTGAAAAAGAGATGAAAAATATAAGTATTATCACGCCCTAATAGAATGTTAAGGAAGCGTTGAAAAAAATACAGGGTAATTATAAAGCAATTTATACACGAAATGCGCAAACGAATACTTACGTAGTTAAACGCATTAAAATTGCAACGTAGTGCAAAAGAGTAACTCTTGCAATTGAATTAAAGAAATGGGCAAAACAATAAAAAAAACGCAACAAAAAAAAAGAAATGAAAAGATGAAGGATGCAGCGGACTGTACAGAGAGTCAAAGGCTGATGAAGCTAATTCTTAGAATTTATTATAGCTGCTCCATAGGAAGAGTTAAACAAGCAGAACAGATGCATTTGTCGGAACGATTTTTGCAAATCATGGCAAAACAAGAAAATCAACAGAGAATATCGATGAAATGCAGGCTAGCAAGTGAGCAACACTGGTCAAGCTAAATGTCAGCTAAAGACAGGCAGGATGTGATGATGATCAGGCTATAGCTTAAAGGGATTGAGGTAGGTTTAATGCGAGCACGTAGTGAAAAAGTGATTTATGTGTTGCTACATTAAGGCATAAGCAAATAAAAATTGTAGTAGTAAAACATAGTAATTGCGTAAAGAGCAATGTATTGTCGCGAAAATCAATGATTTAGTTAATAAACAAAAATAACAGTTAATACTCTGCTATAAAAAGTACAACTTTTTACTACTTTTCTGCTACTTTTTTAACTACTTTCTTCAAACACGAACTAACATTTGTTCTTAGCTAAGCCTTAATATTTGTATATCTTTCACATGCAACACTGTTGCTATGTTTAAGCTTTTTTGCTGTCCTGAGCTGTTTATGTTGCAGATATTGTTGTTGTCGTCGCCGTTGTTGCCAGTGTCGTTGTCGGTATGTTTTTGCTGTCTGTTGCTGTGACTTCAAGGTAATCTCAGTTGACATAATTAAATTAATTTCGTTATTGTGAATGACATATGCAAGCGTAACAACAATTAAGTTGTAATTTATAACATACACAACAGCAACAGAAGGCGACAAAAAAAGAAACAATCAACAGTACAGCGAATACAGCAACAACATCAATAACAATGTCAACAACACAAAGAAATACATTGCCACAAGAGTGTGGAAAAGTATAAATAAGTTCTCAAGTAATATGTTTGCGTTTGACATTTATTGCAATCGCTAGTGACAATGCAGAAAAGTCACTGAAATGTAACATGGCTAAGAGTTAAAGTATAGAACTGAAATTGCTTAAACAACGAACAAGCTTTAATTAACTTCCATTTGATGTGCAACTTACTTTAATAGTGTTGAGCTTCATTTCAAATTCAATTTCAATCTCAATCTAAGTCTTAACCTTAGTTTAAATATTAATCTTAATCATATTACAAATCTAAATCTTAATCTTAATCTTAATCTTAATCTTAATCTTAATCATAATCTTAATCTTAATCTTAATCTTAATCTTAATCTTAATCTTAATCTTAATCTTAATCTTAATCTTAATCTTAATCTTAATCTTAATCTTAATCTAAATCTTAATCTTAATCTTAATCTCAATCTTAATCTTAATCTTAATCTTAATCTTAATCTTAATCTTAATCTTAATCTTAATCTTAATCTTAATCTTAATCTTAATCTTAATCTTAATCTTAATCTTAATCTTAATCTTAATCTTAATCTTAATCTTAATCTTAATCTTAATCTTAATCTTAATCTTAATCTTAATCTTAATCTAAATCTTAATCTTAATCTTAATATTAATCTTAATCTTAATCTTAATCTTAATCTAAATCTTAATCTTAATCTTAATCTTAATCTTAATCTTAATCTTAATCTTAATCTTAATCTTAATCTTAATCTTAATCTTAATCTTAATCTTAATCTTAATCTTAATCTTAATCTTAGTCTTAATCTTAATCTTAATCTTAATCTTAATCTTAATCTTAATCTTAATCTTAATCTTAATCTTAATCTTAATCTTAATCTTAATCTTAATCTTAATCTTAATCTTAATCTTAATCTTAATCTTAATCTTAATCTTAATCTTAATCTTAATCTTAATTTTAATCTTAATCTTAATCTTAATCTTAATCTTAATCTTAATCTTAATCTTAATCTTAATCTTAATCTTAATCTTAAGCTTAATCTTAATCTTAATCTTAATCTTAATCTTAATCTTAATCTTAATCTTAATCTTAATCTTAATCTTAATCTTAATCTTAATCTTAATCTAAATCTCAATCAGTGTCTTAATCTTAGACAAGCAGGCAGACAGGTAAGCTGAAATCGGTGCGAACAAACGAGACACTAAAAGCTATCTCGCATGTTCACTCAGATTTCATCCTTAGTATTAGTAGTCTTAGTCTTAATTTTAATTTCTATATGTCTTATTCTAAGCATTAGTTTTTGCCTTTGTCTTAGTCACAGTTAAAGCCTAAGTCTTAGTATTAGTCTTAGTATGGCCGACACACATCTCGCCAACACAGCAACCGATATGGCACGCAAACCACTGACCAAGTCAGAGGAACTTGCGACGCGTCCATGCTCCTTAGAAGGCGACAACAACGACAAGGCAGTCCAGTATTCTGGTGGTCTTCAGAAATCGCAGAAGCACGCAGGGACTGCATTCATGCTAGAAGAAGATACACATTACCGCTCAAGAGGTAGCGACAGCTTCGAATCCTAGTTCGTGTATCCAAAAAAGCTTTAAAAAAAGCCAATCAAAAGTGCCAGCGCGAGTGCTTCTTTCAGATATGAGATGAGACAGAAGTTAGTCCATGGGGAACCGCCTAAAAAAAAGCTGAAGCCGTCCAGACAGCCCTTTCCTACGGACTATATTTATACCACAACGAGCAATTTCGCCCCACTAAGCGGATGAAAACCTTCAGCAAATACTGATAAGCGTAGATGAGGTGTTGACAATTGCGTAATCCGTAAAGAATGAAAAGGCACCTGGGCCAGATGGTATTCCTAACCATGCGTTTAAACTCACCATCCTAGAGAAACCCCCAAGCTTTTGCTAAGCTCTAGAACGCCTGCCTAAGGGAGGGCATACTTCCAGCTCAATGGAAGGCCTAGAAACTAGTGCTCATTCCACGGAAGATCCCTCAAGATACAGACCAATTTGTCTACTTGATACATAAAGAAAAATCTTGGAGCGACTGTTGTGCGACCATATAGAATATGCCATATAAATAGCGGTAGGGCTATCCAATCGCCAGTTTGGATTTCGGAAATTGCACTCAACGAAATATGCCATAAACATTGTCATCACTATTGCGCAGAAAGCTATAGCGTGCACTCGATAGAGGAAGGCTGCAAAACAATATTGCCTTGTAGCAACGCTTGAAGTACGCAATGCTTTCAACTCAGCCAACTGGAGCAAGATTTTGCAATCTCTTAAGGGGTTTAGAGTACCCAGCTACCTCACGAAAGTTATTGCAAATTATTTCGGTGAGAGAGTGCTGCAAAATTCGACCGATAGTGGTGCAATGACGGTCAATGTCTCTTGCCACGTTCCACAGGGGTCAGTACCAAAAAAGCTTCTGTGGAATGTCAAGTAAGATGGTTTTAAACGAGGATCAACGCAAGCTCACAGGACACTCCTTCTTAACGTCATGCGTTCGACTTTGATGTACGCATCGACGGTCTGGGTCAAGGTAAAGTCCTACTGATAAAAAGTAGAGTCGGTGAAAAGGCAAGGCGTTCTTAGAGTGTGCTGCGCTTTCAGAACACTGGATGCTGCACTGGTGTTTGCTGGATCGATCTCCCATTGACCTTTTGCTGGACGAGGCCTTACCAACAGCTAAAAGCGAGAGCGCCGAACGACACTGCACATGTCCTCTTTGAGTGTCCCAGGCTCAGCGGCGTGATAACTGATGCTTCGGTCCGCCTCGGAAAAGTGGTAACACCCCAAAACTTGGTGAACCTCGTGTTCATATATTCATGATGACATTCATATTCAAATTCATATTCATATTCATATTCATATTCATATTCATATTCATATTCATATTCATATTCATATTCATATTCATATTCATATTCATATTCATATTCATATTCATATTCATATTCATATTCATATTCATATTCATATTCATATTCATATTCATATTCATATTCATATTCATATTCATATTCATATTCATATTCATATTCATATTCATATTCATATTCATATTCATATTCATATTCATATTCATATTCATATTCATATTCATATTCATGTTCATATTCATATTCATATTCATATTCATATTCATATTCATATTCATATTCATATTCATATTCATATTCATATTCATATTCATATTCATATTCATATTCATATTCATATTCATATTCATATTCATATTCATATTCATATTCATATTCTTTTCAATTATTTTTGTCCCTTCACCCACCTACCACTTTCTCACTCACAACAATAGTCCACCTTCTGCATTGATGCAACCCACTTAAGCATTTTAACTGAATTCCGGGAACTGGTTTGCCTTGTTCCGTTTCTGAACTCATTAGAACGCAATCATATTCATCTTGGCCAAACCCAAGACACACTTATAGCCAAGAGCTACATAATTTCATGCGAATTGACTGCGACTTCATACAATTGGAGAAAATCTTAAGATCAGCGCATTGAATGCTATGCCTGACAAGCATACGCCGGACGTGAATGTGGATCTAGTGTTCCATTAACAACACTTTTTTCTTTATGGTATGAGCAATTGGTGTTGTTGTTGCTCTCTTTGTTTTGCTGCTGGTGGTACCAGCTATATGGAAATCTAAGCCAGAACTATTATTATCCACGTTTATTTGCAAATCTGCCACTCGGGCATATGTTCCACTATACGTTACAACAACAACAACAACAACAATAAAACAAACTAAAACAACGAGAATTGCTTTAGCTGAAGCAAGCCTACAACCAATTGGCCTTGATTTGTTTGGCTCTATGAATGAGTTTAAATTTTTGTATGTTGTTCATGTTTTTTCTTAACCACGTTCTAAGCTTGACTTAAGTTGGCTTAGTTTTTGCATTTCATGATATCTGGAATTGTTTTCATCATAACGTTTTTATTTGTGGTTTTCTTCTTTTGCTGGTATTATAAATCAAATCAATTCTTTGCTATCAATTTATTCACTTTGAATTAATTTCATATCGTTTTGTGTTGGGGTTTATTTTTAATGTGAATTTCTGCCGCACAAAGAAATAAAAGCGTGGAAAAAATTAGCCTCTGGTGGTTAGCGCAATGTTTAAGCATCTGTTTTGGAACTGTTTATATTGTGGTTTAGTTTTTTTTTTCTTTTTTTTTGTGTAAAAGTTGAAACAATGAGATCGTGTTTTTAGATTTAAATGTTTAAATCATTAAAAGAGTTCAAAAAAGTTAACAAAGAATTTTTAAACCATTAGCGGCGTATGAAAAAAAAACAACGATATAATCAATTAGTAAACATTAATTGGGGTAATTAAAAAAAACAAATGCTGAAAACAATAAATGCATATTTTAAACAGTTAATTGAGACTATTTAAAACAATTCGACGATTAACCATGAACTGTATTTTGAAAGTTCTAACTGACCGTGATTCAAATATCTCTCTAAAACGCAGTTATTAAAATTCCTTATAAACTATTTTTTTCTCTGGCAATAGTAAAAATAATATATTTTACTGGCAAGTAGAAACAAATTAATTTTTGGAAATAGAAAAGATAATGATGCACACGCCAGTAACGAGAAATGAAAAGGTCATTCAAAGAAAAAACATATCACGGATTAATTAAAAGTGAGAATGTGACGATAAGCTAAGCAGATCACAAACGTAAATTTCATTAAAAGTTCGCAAAAATAAAATTTTATGCAAAATAAACACATTTTATCGATATGTAGGAGAGAAGATTTATTTCATACTAGCGGATGTAACCCGTTGTTACTCGGGGTTGTGTCTCGAGCACAAAAAGAGGACGATTTTCAAAACTGCTCTGATTTTAACGTTTTTTAAATTATCGTTTTTTGGGGATTTGCCCCCCTCTTTCCGTCGAAAGTGTTTAGTCAAATTTCCATAAAAGTGTACCTGCCAGACGCGGTTAAAACAAAAAATGACATTTTCAACGTCTCGATCTGACATCTGGTTTCTGAGGAAAATGGCCATCCACACTTAGAAAAAAAACACATACAATCTTTCTCCGGTGAAAAATTTCTCTATTTTTGATAACAGTAATTTTCTCTTTTCAAATAAAATTTTCTTCAATTAGAATAAATTTTTACATTTTCGAAGAAATATTTCTTCACTTCTAGGAAATGGAAATATTTCAATGTCTCTTTTAATGACAAATATTTTTCTCGCACAAAAAAATTCTCATTTAAAGAGAAAAATATATAGAAAATGAAAAATTGTTGCTATGTTTTGATAAAAAATTCACAATGAGAAGTATTTTCTTCAATAAAACAAATTTTTTCTTAAAAATAAAGAGTCTTTTTCTAAAATCGAATTATATTTATATATTTCTCTTTTTCATAGAAGGTTTTTATAATTTTTTTAGAATTTTTAGGATCTCATTTAGAGAAAAGCATTCTCTGGAGCATGCACAGTAAAAATTATGAGAATAAATTTTATACTAATTGGTATAAATATAAATCCATACCAAAAGTGTTATAAAATTTATACCATAAAATCTTATAAACCAAATTTATACAAAATTGGGATAGGTTTTATCCGAAAAGTGTATAAAATCTTGTTACACCACGTTTGTATACATTTGTATAAGAAAAAGTATAAAATCATTGAAAACCACATTTAATTTTTTTTATAGCAATGTTGTATAAAAAGTATATGGCACATACATACATTGAATGTGTGTTACATTGAAAGTCATAAATCAGGAATAATTTCTAGATTTCAATTGATAGATTTCATGTTATATCTGCTTTTTTTTATTTTCAAAAACAAATTGACAGGAAAAATAGAGTAAAAATTGTACTCAGAAATTTGCATGTTCGATCATGTTGGCAGAGCTTTCAATTCAAGCGCAATATTTTTGTCTTAATATATGTGTACAAAAAAATATTCAACGGAACTTTTTGCGCATAACATGATTACTGACTGAAGAAGAAACGCAAACTGATTGCCTGCTAGCATCGCTGAAGTTCGGTAGCTTCGAAAAATCGACTTGTACGTGAAGCCGAGTGGCTCCGTAAGGTTTTTGTGTGTTAACTGGAATAAATATGTGATTTTTATAAATTCATGTTATAAAATGTATACTATTTTGGAGTAAAATAGCTGTTTGAATGAAAATTCAAGTTTAATAATGAGTGGGATAAAACTTATAATAAATTTGGAATAAAAAGAGTTTATACTACAGAAATGTTATAAAAAAGATAAAATTTACTCTCAAACTTTTTACTGTGTGGTCAATACCATTTTTCAGTTAATATAATGCCATTTTTATCATATTCCGAGAAATTTTTTTCTGAGTGCAGTTTGAAAAGTTATTTCGAGAAAAATTCGTTTAAAGTTTTTCTAAGCATTTTCTAAGCAAAAATGTAATTTTATCTCAAATAAATTCAAATTTTAAAAAATCCTATTAGCTCGATTCGATTTTTGGATTGTCTTCGTTCAACTTCGGGTTTGGTCGATACTGTTCGGTTAATTTTTTTTTCATCTTTATATAGCTTCTGGTGGTAATCGTTAAACTTATTGTTTTTCGTTCGTCTTTGGTTCTTGACTTCGTTTGCTTTCGGCTCATTCCTTGCTTTTTGTCGGAAGAACTTTTAAAAGCATAGAATCTATTTCAGTAACAGATACAAATGCTTGCCAAGTTTCATCAAAATCGGTTCATCCGTTTTGACGTGAATGAGCCGAACATAGTTGATTGAATAAAGCGCCATCTTACGGAAGTTTTCCGAAATTTAAATAGCTCAAATCTGTTGCAGAGTCAAGTTATTTCACGTACAAAATTTTAGTTAAATCGATCAAGTCATTTAGGAGTTATTGAGTCTTAACAATGCAATACTTAAAACGCCTTCTTTCGGAAGTCTTTGGAATTTTTTATATTTTTTGTTTTATCTTGGGCGCAGTTGAACGTTCATACCAAATTCATTGAAATCGGTTCAGGCGTTTAGTACTTGCAGAGTCTTTAAAACGCACTACTTAAAGCGCCCTCTTACGGAAGTCTTTGCAATTGTTATAGCCTATGTTATCTTGGGCGCAGTTGAACCTTCACACCAAATTTAATTGAAATCGGTCCAGGTGCTTAGGAGTTATTATAGAGTGCCACGCCCACATACTTCCGACCAATTTTTTACCTATGCTTTGTCTTGGGTACAGTTGAACTTTCATACCAAATTTCATTGAAATCGGTCCAGGAGGATAGGAGTTATTAAGTCTTAAAAATGCACTACTTAAAGTGCCCTCTTGCGGAAGTCTTTGGAATTTTTTATAGCCTTTGTTTTATCTTGGGCGCAGTTGAACGTTCATACCAAATTTAATTGAAATCTGTTCAGGAGTTTAGGTGTTATTATAGAGTGACACGCCCACATACTTCCGCCCACTTTTTTACACCCCCTATGTTCTTTCTCCCTATGAAAGGTACTCGGTGTCCAAATTTCAGCTCAATCGGATAAGCGGTGCTTGAGCCTATACTTAACAGACAAACAGACAGACAGAAGGACAAACATTTGATTTTATATATAAAAAGATATGCGTCGGAATATTTACAACAAGGGAACCTCTTGAGAGAAAACGACTTCAGTTGGCTGAGATATGCAGCAAATATATATTCAAGCAGCCAGAAAACCTTTCGATTGTCGAAGTCAAAACGTTGAAGTTTATTACAGGAACACGTCTTCCGTAAAAAATCAAAACATAGTAACTCCATTTTCATAGTTTTGAGGAAAGTAAGGTTTTGTGTTTTTGCCTTGCCCTTTGTTAATTTGGTCCAAACTAATAAACTAAAAATGCTATGAAGTATCAAAAGAGCCCAAATCACTTATCTTGTTGTGTTAACCTTTATCATATGTATATAAAAAAACCCAATTAACAATATCCAAACCTAGTATGTGAATGAGAAATTTAACTATCCACATATATTTTAAAGAAACTATTTTATTTTATTAATAATGGTTAAAACAGTTAATATACTGACAAGCATAGTAATTATCATCCATGATATTTGTATTATAAGAAAAAATCGCATGGACAAAAAATGACAAGATACGAGTACAATCAATATTTTACTCTCTGGAAAAAGTACACATCGCCAAATCCAGTGTCGCTCACGTTTCAGTCATAGCAGTACACATAAGTTTTTCTCCATCAAATATAAAAGCTTTTCATATAAAATTATATGGGTACAATAAGTCTTAAGCTCAATATTATAAGTTCATGCAAAAAGTTTTATACACTCAGAAAAATATCAACTGTTAAATTAACAGTCCGCCACTGTCATTTCAAAACTCTGTTTGATTGAATAATTTGCGTTTAAGTAAACAATTTTCTTTGTTGAACGAACGTTTCAAAGTATTTTTGTGCTGTTAAAATCATCTGTTGAAATATTTTTGTGCTATTGTTGAATTGTCTATTTTTTATAAGTAATAGTTTTTAAAAGTGTTTTGCTACGTTTATATTATCGTTGCCAATAGCTCAGTGGAAGTGCACTAGACTGGCATGCGGGGGACGTGGGTTCGAACCCTAGCTGTGTAAGTATCAAAAATTTTAATTTAATAATTGAAGTAATAATAATTCTGTTTCATTAATAGTTTGATCAAAAATAACCTTCAAATTAAGTTGCTTACAACCTTGCAAAAAAAAATTGCAAATTTAATTTTTTATTTAAAAAAAAATATTTTAAACAAAAAAAAAACTTTTGTTGGCTTTGCCGGAATTGAACCGTGGACACTCGAGTACTAGAAGCACACGTCAGCACACTCGGCCATACATGAACTTTCAAAACAGTGATAAAATTTCAATAAATAAGTTTTTATACGGGTTTCGTGTTCTATCCCAGCAAAATTTTTCGTAAAGGCTTGATTTGTATTCGATTCTAAAACGCATTACATAAATGCCGATCGACCAATAATGCATTATATTGTATATTACTCGTAATGCAGTTAGTAATGCCAGGCCTTTGTGCTTTTCAAATGTTTGTTTTTTTCTTGATTATTTAAATTTTTTGTATGACTTTTGTTTTTTACTTCAAAAGCGTCAAATGTTTTTTAGAAAAATTTTTGAAATGTAGATATTTTAAAAATATTCAGAACAATAAAAACGACCTAAAATAACGAAATGCAGAAAATAAAAAGTGCACCATAATGAATGTCTTACGGTAATTTTCCACTTTTGAACAAATCATTTAACATGCTAACCAGTTTTTGTATATTTTAGTAAAAGAACGAAGAGAGATGAATGGAATGATGTCATTAAATATTTTATGATCCAGCTTCAACTGTCTTTACAGACTAATACCTATCTGTGACTAAGTTTCTAATCTAGTTTTTTGTACTTATTGTGTAAATTTAACTAAAGATTTTATGATTATAATTTATGATATCAGTCTTTCAATTCACATACTAAATAAAAACATTTTTCTCATTTTAAAAAAGAAATTGACTAATTATTAAAATTTGTGTTTTTCATCTTCCTACTGTTAAGTAAGAAATGTACTAAAATAACTTATTTATGCAATATTTGGAGGGCATTCATAATTTCTGCGCAGAAATAACTTATTCAACAACTTCCAAGTTGTAAACAAACAATTGACGGCTGGGAAGTAGTTATTCAGCAAGATTTATAAGCTCATACATATGTACTTCTATGTCAAACGAAAGCTTCATCGATTACCTCCAATGACATGCCTGTATAAAAATAATGGGTTCTGTAAGCGAGAGGGTAAGCGATGAATGAAATTTTCTGGATTACTTTTTCGATTACATGTAAGCGAAGATTTTGCTGGGATAGAACAACAGTCAACCGACTGTTGATTTGAAAGTTTCATTTGTTGGATGGTATTTAACAGTGAAATCTGTTATTTCAACCCATGATTTGTTTGATATAACAGCATTTTTTCCCCTGAGTGTATATATTTACACATTTCGAAAAAACTCTCTTTAAATGGTGTGTCACTCACGTTTTTGTACGATTTTAATTTTTCGAGTTCTTCTAACAAATTGCTTAAAAACTGTGAATTGTTTGAGTAATTATAAAGAATAAAAAAATTTTCCGTAACGAAATTGAGTAGAAATCTTAACTGCAGAAAAAAAAAATTAGTTTTCTCTCAGAATTTTGAGATTTTTTCATATACTGATTTTGTCACTCACGTTTCACGTCGATGTCACTTATGTTTCAAATCAATTTTAACTGTCCTTTTTTTGCATTATGGTTAATCTGGTGAACTTAATTAAGCATATTTTATAAAAAAAAATTTTTTCTTAATATTAAGAACATTTTTGTACAAAAATTAAAAAAAAATTTTTATGAAAAGAATTATGTAAAGCATAATATAGTTAAAAAAATAATTCATAATATAAAAACAAAAACTATTTCAGAAATATATCATTTTAACAAAATTTATTCCGGTTCTGCATCCGAATGTGTATGTATATCACTAAGCCTAATTCGTTGATCCTAACGCTCATTAAAAGCCAAAGACCTCGCCAAATTTGACTATATGACTGGCCTATCAGCAATTCCGTCGAGGTTAACGACTTAAAATAATGAATAAATTATATCTTTTTAATCTTTGCTAAATTTGTTTTCTTATATGAATCTGGATTTGACTATAATTTTTCTCTATCTTTTTTTTATACGTTCTTTTAGGGTCGGCTTTAATTTTTTATTGATGTTTTTGTCATATTATTTCATTTCTAATACAAAAATAAACAAAAAAAAAAATTAAATGTCACTCACGTTTCACTTCTTCAAATGCTTTTTTACTGAAAAATAATTGCGTCTGCATGATTTAAAAAAAATGCAAAATTTACTCATCTTATATTAAAAGTTAATTCGAGACATAAATTATGCCAGTCAATTATTTTCCAAGATAATCCAACTTATCAATAAAAATTGTCACTCACGTTTCATTCTTGAATCAGTTTTTTAAATTTTATTTTTTGATAGAAAAAAGTTTCTTTAAAAATTTAAATATTCACTTTTCAATAGAAAATGTTTCAATTGTGAATATTATATAACGGTCTTTTGATATATAAATCGCGAAATACCAAATTACAAAAAATAAAAAACCTAAAATTTGTTTAAGTTGTTTCAGATTAAAAATGCTTTCAATAAAATCAGTTAAAATTTAAGGACACAATATGTTTTTTTCAAAATGCTTTTTATGCAGAAAAACACAAACAATATCTTCAACGTTCCATGTATTTTTATTGAACTAAATGCATTTTTATTTTTTAAGGTTTAGGTTTACTTTTTCTGGATTTGCCGACATGTCCTTTACAGATTCATTTGAAGACATCTCATTCCAGAAAATACTTTTCCTGTGTAGCATGTGTGGCAAAAGTCTGCTTTAATTATATATAATGTAAGGATATTTTGCCCAAAGTTTATTTTTGGAAATGCTGGTATTTCAGTTTTAAATTTCTTGTTTAAAAAACAGCTCTCCCTAAATTCGGCATTATTATTCTTTTCGGTCTTATAAAAGAGATTTCGAGCACCTTGTTGCAATTCGGCAGCTCGAATACTGTCCAAAAGAGGAATTTTGTCTGTTTCGTTCTTAACATTTCTGCGGACTTTTGCTTCATTAACAAAGTTGTGGAAATGAGACCACGCACAGTGGAGTATCCAGAACAATTTAGTTGGACAAAATTATTTTATAATTTTAAACTATAGGGAATCAAAAAACAAGCAAAAATATTGGGGGGTTCTATATGGACATGGGCAGCTATGGGTTTATTTGTAGGTTTTATGTGATTGTTTCACTAAAAATGCTCTAGCAAGAAAAGTTTTTAATGCAGAACATACTTCAAAGACATTTTCGAAAGATATTTTCATGGACTTTCCACTTTTAATTGATTTTTACATACCTGCTTCAGTACAATCCATTTATATTAAGGAGGGACAAACCATTCGCGGCATAAAAAACAGACATTTTTTTAAAAAATTCATAACTCAGTCAAACACAAACATTTTTCCAAAATTGTTTTTTATTACTGTAGAGAATTGAACAAATTACAAGAAAAAAATTCCAAAAAATATATTTTTCACTCCAACATGGTTTTATAGAGCTCCAATCTGGCGGCCGAGAAAAAACGGGCTTCGTGGTTGCAGCGCTGGGAGTCGCAAAAATAGTCCGGTCTGGAAAAAAATGACTTTTTTAAATCTTAACAAAATTGTTTATGAGCTTTTTTCACATTTTTTTTTTCAATTTTGGGTGATGTTCCAAATTTGAAAGTGTGTTTTTTCGAAAAAAATATTGATTTTAAAAATTCATAAAAAAACGAAAAAATTCTTTAACAAAAAGCGCGTGTCATACGATAGCGAATCAAGTTTAAAAAATATAAAAAATTTCGTCAAAAAATGAACCCGCTAGTGCCGCAACCAGTACGAAAAACATGGTTTCGAGATAAACACGATCAAAGTTTGTGAACAAAGAAAAATGCAAGGAAAAATAAAAATGCGCTCTAACTAATCCGGCTGTAACTTTTAAATCCGCAGGAATTTTTCCATAAAATTTTTTTTCTTATAATTATAAGAATATTAACTGAAATACAAAATTATTAAAATAGATCGATTTAAAAAAACGGGCTATTTCATGTCCCCCGTTAACTTCATAGAAAAATTGGGGAAAAAAATAGGAATTTTTAAGTATGTACTTCTCTAAACAGCTAGCAACCCAAAGAAAAGTTCAACTAAAAATGACAAAGATCAGAGAGCTAAAAAAAAAAAAATTTCGAGCAAGGCAAGGTAAATAATATCAATTGTCTGTTATTCTTACACTATTTAACAAAGTAAAAATATATATAAATATTTTTTTTTAAATCGGTGTTTGACAAAATTTAATATTGTACAGTTAAATCGAAGAAATACTCCTTTGTGCGACGTTAAGCATAACACCTATTTTTTTCTGTCAGTACAACGAATAACATCCACTACAAAGGCATGTCTAGATTTTCACCTTGTCTTTTTCCATTCGGCTCCAATTCTGACATGAACCGAAACTGTTTTCATAAATGATTGACCCAGTTCAAAGTGTTTCATTGTAATTTTTCTGGATTAGAAACAATAGAGTGGTTTCTTATTCTGAAAACATCCGTCCATCTGTGTGTTGTCTGTAAACACAGGATAAAACAAGTAAAGAAAGTCTAAACTCGGTCTAGGCCGACTATGAAATACCCTAAACCCATTTAAAAAAAAAAAAAAAAAAAACATTAATTGTAAATGGGCGTGTCCGTGGGCGGATGAAGTCCATTTTCCAAACCATCTTTGTCTTGTCATAAAAAACATACGTGCCAAATTTTAGCTCTGTAAGTTAAACACATGCTTATTTATTGCGTTTTCAATTTTTAGTTTGTATGGGAGGTAGGCGTGTCCGTGATCGGATGACGTCCATTTTCCGAAGACATATTTGTGTTAATATGAAACACATACATATCAAATTTTATTGTTGTAGGCTAATTATGAGCTGAGCTATGCAGTTTTCAATTTTCCCGTTGTATGGGAAGTAGGCGTGTCCGTGGGCGGACGATGTCCATTTTTCAAAACCATCTTTTGTTTGTTATAAAAAACATACGTGCTAAATTTTAGCTCTGTAGGTTAAACAGAAGCTTATTTATTGCGTTTTCCATTTTTGGGTTGTATAGGAGGTGGGCGTTTCCGTGAGCGGATGACGTCCATTTTTCAAATACATCTTTGTGTTGATATAAAACACACACATACCAAATTTTGTTGTTGTAGACTTATTATGAGCTGAGTTATGCAGTTTTAAATTTTTGCGTTGTATGGGAGATAGGCGTGTCCGTGGGCGGATTCCAAAAATATTCAATAGTGCAGATCCTTGGGTACATGTGATCATGTGTACCAAGTTTCATTCAATTATCTCAACTCCTTCTTCTTATCCTGTGTATACGGACAACACACAGACGGACGGACGGACGGACGGACGGACGGACGGACGGACGGACGGACGGACGGACGGACGGACGGACGGACGGACGGACGGACATAGATAGCTCGACTCACGTGGTGACGCTGATCAAGAATATATATACTTTTCTATACCGGACTCGCTTCGTTCTATGCGTTACAAACGTTTGCACAAAGTTAATATACCCTGACCTTTCAGGTTTAGGGTATAAAAAGAAGGAGTTGAGATAATTAGATGAAACTCAGTACACATGGTCACATAAGACCAAGGATCTGCACTATTGAATATTTTTGGAATCCTCCCATACAACGCAAAAATTGAAACTGCATAACTACGCTCGTAATTAAGTTACAACAATAAAATTAGGTATGTATGCGATTAATATCAAAACAAAGATTTTTCCGAAAAACGGTTGTCATCCGCCCACGGACACGCCCATCGAAAAGGTAATCCCTAGTATTATCTAAAAGGTAATCCCTCACATACTATGTTCTGATATTTTTTTCGTACACACTATATTCTGAAGTTGTAGAACCAAATGTTTAGACAGTCCAATATTGCAAAAACTACACGTTGTAAAGACTAGACGGTGACTGTATTAAATAGAGTAAAATATTAAGATTAAAGTTTCATCATAAAAAGAAAATCCTAGAAATGGTGCTTACTATGTTTTGATTTTGTACGGGAGACGTACTCGTAAACACTATTCTCCTTTCCACCATTCCACTTTATTTTTATGCAAATAGTTCCTGTCGTCGGCAACAATTTCGTCGAGTTTCGATTTTATATAATTGTATTTTATTAAAATTAAATTTTGTTGTAAAAAAAAAAAAATTGTCACATTGAGAAAACTTTACACCTCTATGTGGTGAATTTTAAAGATTTTTATCTTGTGACAGTTCGTACGGAATACAAATCAACAGAAACAGATCAAAATTATCACAATTTTTAAGTATCAACTGATTGTGATTATGATGCCCGCATAAGGCTGTAAATCAAAATGGATACAATTTTTAAAAACTTGCAAAAATATAAATGATAGGCAACGTATGGAAATCGATATCTTGGAAAAATTTTCTAAGCTGAAATTTCCTTGTCCTACTTAGATACTCGTCACTATTGCGATCTCAATTGATACAAAAAGAGCTTTTTCAAATTGCTCAGAATAGGAATTTGTATCAATTGTAACTTTTCTATTAATTGATATTGAAGTGGCTTTTGTGATTTTGTTAGAATAGAGCTATTACTCCGAATAAAGTGATAAATTTAAGCAAGTCTTGAGCTTCGTAGCAATTGTTCCAAGTCGACCAATTTAAAGCTTATTTGTCAGGCTCATTAATTATAAAAGCAATTTTTTTGAGACATGTTTGTGTCAAATGTAATTAAAAAATAATGTTATGCACTTTTCATTGAGTGAGGTTTTTTAGTCAAATTCTTACATTTTTTGTTCTACATTCAAATCTATGCATTTATCTGAAAAGCCACCGCCAACATGTTGCTCAAATGTGAATGACTTAATTTGCCAACTTAACATCGTAACAAATCATAGACACCCGCCCCCCCGTCCTGCAACAACGCCCTCCCCTTAATTCACAGTAAAGCAACAACAATACCGGAATATAGCCCACCTGGTTCTGATCTCAAGCTTATTTCGTCTGACCAGTCTTGCAAGCTTTAGCCAATTTTGCGTCCGATCGAATGGTTTGTTGTTGGTTTGATGCTTTCATGGCTCATTGCGTTTTAAGCTGGTTTTTGTTGTGCTTTTTTTTTCCCTGTCTATTAAATTTAATATAATTCAATTAAATTGCTTTGTTGACCTCGTCAGAATTAATAGCGTGCTATGCACTTCCGCAGCAGTCAGAAGTGAGACGTTGCAAATGGATGCATGAATTGGAGAAGGTGTGTAATCAGTGAATTTGCAATCTAATTTGCAATCTGAATTTGCAATCGAATAAATGAAAATGTCTTGTTGAAAAATGCGTTTCAAAAGAATTGTGATTAATTTTTTGAAGAAAATTATTTCGTATAGTTAATTGGTTTACGTAAACCAAATTAATAAATATTGTAGTGAGATTTAGGTTCACAACAGCCCCACAAAATCATTCAAATGAAGTATATAAGATAGAAAGTAGCTTCTATGACAGTCAGTATCCCGGTTGTAATTGTCTTTTCAATATAATTGTCTATGCTTTGGTGGTGATTTTAAGAAAAACTCAACTTACTAGGAGAATGAATGTCGTCATGTTAGCAGATAATGAGTAATTTAAAGTTAGAATGACAACTGCCACTCGTGTGAGTGAGTGTAATCTATGTAAAGCTAATTTTAAATTATAGTTTGAAATAAAATATTGATCAAAAAAACTCAACTGTAAGTTAATAATAATATTTCCTCCATATAAAGCATCTCGATGCCACTTTGATTATTTTACAATGCCAAGTTCACATCCAAAAATAAGAAAAAACAAAAGTATATAGGCGTGCAATTTTAAGACCACAGGGTGTCTTCGAGTAACATGGTTACTCGTTCTTAACATTTTGAAAAATGTTTGTAAATTTACTTTTGCAAACCACATAAAATATTTTTTACTGACTACTTACTAATATGTTTTCTCAGATAAATGCAGTTATGGCTTTGTGTTATGTTGTTTCCATCAGATTTTGAAGCAATTATTATAGAACTGTACAACAATGTACTAGAGGGCTTAATTAAATGTTCGCCTTGATTTTTTTTAAGTATGCAGTCATAACCTTGCACTGCATAAAGTTTTAATGACTGCCACAAGCTTTTATCTACGGATATGTCTGTAGCACTTATTTTTGCTGAATATGTTCAAAAAATATTAAATATTTTAAGAAACGTATACATTATTGCTGTTAGGCTGCTATGAACTGTTAAGATATACATAAAAACTTACAATTAAACTAGTTTTTATTCATATTCAAAAGAAATTTTTAATGAAATACCTACTTTTCCTTTAGCATCCGCTGCGGTAAGTCATTCATTAATTTATTCATTCATTCATTCCTTCAATCACTCATTCACTCACTCACTCAACACATATACAGTAAACAGAAAATAGAAATAATCTTTTCATGTGAACAACCACCCCACAATCTTGACGATGATCATGGTATACAAATACAAAAGTGTAAATAAGATAATTATGTAGAGCTTCCGGGCATAGTTTGTCAGGCAGTCAGCTAGCTACTCAGTCAGTTACAATGAAGTATAAAAAAAATAAAAATAAAAATTAAAACAAAAACAAAATAAAACTTAACAAAAAAATAAATAAAAAATTAAGTTATAAAATAAACACACTATAAGATGCAGTATAAAGACTGATGAATGCTGGTAAAAGATACAAATCTAAACAACAGCTGATAATTCCTCCGATGAATGTGTTGAGCATGCGCTGATAAAAAAAAAAAACCGACTAACTAGGTAAACGCTGAAGAAATGAGTTTTTTTCAGAAATGAATTTTTTCTTCAGCAACTATTCAAATGATTTGGCAACGTTAAGAAGTTACCCTAGAGAAAATGTATTATAGAGTGAAATCTTTTATTTGGGTAAAGCACTACATTTCTAGTAGTGCACTACTACATGAATGTAAATAAACTTCAACAGAAAATTTTACATAGTAAGTATACAACTATGATTTGAAACGTCCTTGAATAACACCTTTTTTTGAATACTCCAAAAAACCTTGGAGCATTTCATTTTTTGGCAAAACCTTATTAAAATTCTGTTTTAACAATAACTAAATCACACAGTAAATAAATTAAAATCCATAAAATATTCCAATTAAAAAAAAATGCTAAGCAGTCGATTTCAAGCGTGCTTGGATAAGGCTTGCTTTTTGTATTGCATGTAAGCTTAATCCAAGCACTATTTCTAAATAGCTGATTGGGTAGCTCGACTAAATATCAGACAGAGACGAGAGGAAAAGACATGTGCTCAGTGTGAAATATAGTAACCATATGAGTTTTTCAAAATCGGGGTCTTAATTTTAATTTGAAACTAGTAGTTAAACTGACTGTCGCTCGCAAACTATATACATATCGGGCAGAGACGAAAGTGGCACCAATGGAAAGTGCATTTGCTTTGCCTTATTTTCAACTAACAATAAGTCAACCTATCAACCTATCAAACTTAACAAAATGATCGACAAAATTTGAAATTTTGCTTGTTTCTTTTTGCATGTTCATTTATTCATACTTACTTTTTAACTTTTTCTTTGTTTTGGCCTCGATAAGTAGTCCATAATTGGGTGTTATTCATTTATTTGTTAATTTTCGGAAGATCAATAAAAATACGTGCAAAATGAACAAAACAATCGGACCAAAGAGACAAAGTAGAAGAGGTTACAACTTAAACGGAATTCTACGTCTACACTTACGATACTATCGAAACTGTTTCTTTTTTTCATAACAGTTTAATCGGATCACTTTCTTAACGTGGAATAGAGAACCAATGCTGCCATTGCCGTGGAGTAGAGAGAGTAGAGTAAAAGTGAAAAAATTCAAAATTATATATTCATTCAGCACGTGATATATCTGATATTTTGGTATATATATTATCTTTGAACGATGAGTATTAAATGTTGTAGGTATACCCTAAAGTATTCGTCAAAAAAGTTTCATGGCATTGAAAAAATCTGTTAAAACGACCCCATACAAACCGCGCTGTAAGACGTAATTCTACGTCAAAACAAGTATTATATCGATTCGTCATCATCAGGCTTTCTTTTTCAGTAAGTATCGTTACGCTGAAGTGTAAAAAACTAATTTTTTGTGTTTTCCGAATATGTCAACTTTTGTGACAACAAACCCAAACGCTTTGCGAGAAAGCTTACTTTTCTGCTTTCATTTAAAGAATAATGCAGCTGAATGCCGAATCGAATGCTACAAGAAGTTTATGGAGAACATGCTTCATCGATGTCCACATGTGCGTTTTGGTATAGACGTTTTAGAAGTGGTAATGTTAATACTAATGACAAAGACCGCCAAGAACTGCCATAAAAGTTTGAGAATGTCGAATTGGAAACAATATTGCATGAAGACTCGTGCCAAAAATAAGAAGAACTCACTCAAAGCATTGGGAGTGACTCAACAAGCCATATCGGTTCGCTTAAAAGCAATGGTTATTATCCAAAAGGTAGGATATTGGCAGCCGCATGCCTTGAGGCTAAGAGACATCAGACACCGTTTTTGCATTTGTTAATAGCTGCTTCAAAAGCAAAAATAAAGGGTTTTTGCATCGTACTGTGATTATTGATGAGAAATGGGTTCATAGCGATAACCCTAAGCGCAAATAATCAATCAGGCCGCCAAGCCATACTCCAAAGTTGATGCAAAAGCCCAATATTCACAGTGACATGATCATGCTCTATATTTGGTGGGACCAATTGGGTACACGTGGCATGCAATGAACGAGGCAGGCAAGTTAGGTGTGTGGCTTTGCATGCCCGGAGCCCGAGGTCGAATCCCAAACAACAACAAAAAAAATTCTCATCGCTCACCACCTCTCTGCAGATAATGGCAAACCTCAGAGAGTAAATAATGCCATTTAAAGCTTTTTGAGAACATGAACTTAAGCCGTTCGGAGTCGGTTTAAGACGGGTGTCAATTGCGGGTCAATTGCGTGCAAACATTTAATAACACGCCCAACACAATTTTATCATAAAAAGCTCCGTCAAAGTCCTTTCAAGAGGTGAAATGGCAAAGTTGTTTTGTTGTTGTATTTAATAGTATACAAGGCGACCATGATCGTCGATGAGGCATGCCCTTGAAGATCAGCACTTTCGCTCTTTTTTGAAGAATCAACCTCAACATTAACATCAACATCAACATCAACATCAACATCAACATCAACATCAACATCAACATCAACATCAACATCAACATCAACATCAACATCAACATCAACATCAACATCAACATCAACATCAACATCAACATCAACATCAACATCAACATCAACATCAACATCAACATCAACATCAACATCAACATCAACATCAACATCAACATCAACATCAACATCAACATCAACATCAACATCAACATCAACATCAACATCAACATCAACATCAACATCAACATCAACATCAACATCAACATCAACATCAACATCAACATCAACATCAACATCAACATCAACATCAACATCAACATCAACATCAACATCAACATCAACATCAACATCAACATCAACATCAACATCAACATCAACATCAACATCAACATCAACATCAACATCAACATCAACATCAACATCAACATCAACATCAACATCAACATCAACATCAACATCAACATCAACATCAACATCAACATCAACATCAACATCAACATCAACATCAACATCAACATCAACATCAACACCAACATCAACATCTACATCAACATCAACATCAACATCAACATCAACATCAACATCAACATCAACATCAACATCAACATCAACATCAATATCAACATCAACATCAACATCAACATCAACATCAAGGAAGAGGATAAGGTTTTTTAAAAGGATAACGACAGTGATTTAGATAAAGATTGGAATATATATGAATGGATATGATGTAAATTAGGATTAGGTTAAAGGCATTTACTATAAAAAAGATTAGGACAATATTAGGATAAATATAGAAGAAAATAGTTGTGTCTAAGGACTTAGACAAGGATTATAAGGATAATTACAAACATCAAGACAATGGTTTTGAAAAATTTAAAGAGTAGAGTAACGAGGATAAGGATAAGGTTTGTACGATAGTATGACAATGACAAATCCAGTAAGTATCGAAAAAATATTTTGACAAGTAATAGGATAGGGTTTTGACAAATATAAGAAGAAGAATAAGGGCAAGAATTTTGGCTTGTAGTAAGGCAATGATTGAGACAAAAGTTTGTAAATGGTTGAAGAAGGATTTGGACTAAAATTTGTACACGAATTGCGATGAGCGTAAGAATATAGATGTCTTAAGAACGAGAATGTTGACCAGGATTTGGGCGAGGAGTAGAAAACGATTAGGCCAGAAAAAAAGACAATGATTAGGGCAAAGAGTGCGACGAAGATTTAAACAAAAATTTAGATTTAGATGTTAAGAATTTGAACCCATTATTGAAGCAAGTTTGGAACTTCCAGGTTTGGAACTTCGAATTGGAATATAATCTCAAAAACTTACGAACTTAAACCAATTACAAAGAAAATATTTTAAAGTTTTCAAAAATATGTTTATGTAGTCTTCAGAAATGTTTTTAAAAAATTTGAAGTATTGAAAAATTTAAGGCTAACATTCTATGTATTTAAATATGTATTTTTTTATTTTAATTGTTAAAAAAAATATTTCTTAAATGTCTGACCAGAAAGAACCCTTAAAACCTTTGATTTCAGAAAATTATTTAATTACAGACGATTTAACCAATTCAACTTTATCCGCTGTGACTATTGAAAAGACTCTGAAGTAACTGAAGAGTACTTTATGCCTCACTCGTCATGGAAGACCATCCAATAGACTTCTGGTTAAGTTTTTTTTTTTTTTTCACAAAGTCTTAAATATCAAATTTTTCTAATATTTTGAGGTGCAATTTTGTATTGTTAAGAAAATTATTTAGCTGTTTTTTTATTATTAGAGCTGTTGTACTGTGTAATTATAAATGTTTTTTTTTCTGGCCTGAGAGAAAAAAATATAATTTCAAAATCAAAATCAACTCGCTAACAACAGCTCAACGACTGCTGCCACTACAAGATGCTGCCCATATCATTGGCATTACTTGAAAGTGAAAATGTATCGTATAGATACGCAGCTGCAATTTGAAATTGTTAACCCACCCTTACCCCCTACACCACCAACCAAATCACAAAGCTAAACAAAACAAAACTGAGTTAAAAGATCATTCATGAGAAATATAAAAACGAAAAAAAAAACATTTCATATTAAAAAATAAATTTCATTTGTTTACAATAACAATGAAAAAGCACAACACACCTACCTACCTCAACTATGTATTTGGTAGATACAAATCAAATCTTCAAGTAGCAGCTCAGCATAAAAAAACAACATTAAACAAAAACATAAAATTAAAAATTATTCTCTCATTGATCTACATAGCTATGTTATTATTGCATTTTGTAAATTGTAGTTTGTATCTTGTATCTTTTGTAATATGTACCTATATATATTTATCTGCTGCAATGTCTCAAGTGGTCTATAATTTTTAAAGTAGCATTTTTTCATTAACGTAAAACAGCCTGACTTTAAGCTACTTTATCTATGAAATACATTATTATAATTTTTGTTTTTTTTTTTTTTTTGTTTTTTTTCCATAATGCATTTGATCAAATAATGTAGAGCAGCAGCTATATTAGTTGAAGTTTTTTTCATTAACGATCGATTTGGCTGCGGAAGTGTAGCAAAGGCTTTGTATTGTCTGGGTATTGTTGATTGTTTATATTTTGTTGTTGTAATTGTTGTTGCTGATATTATTCATAACATTGAAAGTATGCTTTCAGTTTTTGTTGGAAATCATAAGTTTGACTCTATTCCACCATTGAACCCAAGCAAGTGCAGATTGTGCAATGTTTCGTTTTTAAATTGTTTTTGATAAGCATTGAAAATCTATTCAAGCAGTTTAAAGATTGTTTTCATATTCGGTGTTTTTTTTTTCTTAATTTTATTTTTCTACATAATTTCATCGTCGAAATTTAATGAGATATTTTTAAGTTGTGGCATGATGAGGTGAGGTAAGCCATTATTAAAAGTTTTGGAATTGATATTTTTTTAAGATTCAATTTGGCTTACAAACAAACACTCACGAATGCATTTTTTTTAATTCGCATTCAAGTTCGCATGTGAAATTCGAGTAAAGTTATTTTAGCAGAAATTTTCGAAAATTTAAAAGACAATTGCTAGAGTTAAACTCGCAAAATGAGTTTTTGAATATTTTTCTGAAAAAGTATTTTCGACAAATTGCGATGAAATAATAATTTCCTTTGAATTGAGATTATTAGAACCTACTTTGAGCTACTATCCTTTGGACGGTATATAATATTTTTAAAATGTTCTGTTTATATTATTGAAAAAAATTAACAAGCGTTCAAAAATAACTTATTTGAAGAAAATATTCTTATATCTGCAACCAATAGTATGTTTTAACTAAGAATGTTTTGTATAGTTTCTTTTTTAATTGATGAAGTTAAACCTACGTTACATAACGCGAGATATTGGACACACATGAAAGCTCAGTCAAATAAGTTTTTACGTTCAACTAAAGAAGTAGGGATAAGTATTTTAAGATCCTCGTTAACTCAGAGAAATTTATTTGAAACGTGAAGAAAACGATACATATGTGAAACCAATGATAACTGGTGATGAGAAGTGCATTTAAAATCTGCTATTTTGAAAAGTTCAGAGTTTGACAACAAAAGGAGTTGTGATCCATAAAAAATTTAATAAATTTTAAACTAATATTATCAAGGTTTGAACTTATGGGCGGAGTTATGCGTTTTCAATTACCATTATTTTGTCGCATAATATTCCATATATTAATACAGGAAAGTTTGGACGGTAGTTTAGCCAGGTAGTATTGATATCTTTGGATTAAAAGCGAGTTCAGTAATTTACCGTCTTAAGTACTTCAAGATACTTCCGGTCAAAGACGGAACCGAACTGGCTCTACCAAAACTCCATAAAATAACGAACACCAATATTTCGACAGTAAAGCAACTTAATTCTTCTGTTGAGTTCTTTGAGAAACACATACAAGTTGCCTTATCTGACAAAAGAAATCTTTTCATCCCTGGTGAAGTAAGGCTCTCTCAGATCTCAGAGAAAACGTTAGGAAAACATTCAACAGTCGGCATAGAGACAACCGGTTGAAAACTTACATAAAAACCTATATACTTACAAGAATGCTATTCGAGATTCGAAGCAGCCATCTTGGAAGGACTTTACTCATTCACTAATCGACAATATAGTCCTCTCTAATTGAATATTCACTAATCGACAGTGTAAAGAAATCGGAGAGACTAGGTAGAATTTTACCCGACGAACACTCCAATCAGTGATGCTATAAGAAGTACAATTGTACCTTTTGGGGAACACTTTCTGTAACAACGACTGTACGAAAGTAAGCCTTTTTTTCAAATGGAAAAATGCATCTTTTGGATTTGGCGATTTTCCATTTCATATTTCCAAAAATCCATTATTTTCTTAAGGCTATCACATGCCTTCCACATGAAAGTGCAGCAAAAGAGCGCGTTTGCTATTTATTTAAACTCATTAAAACAGATTTTCAAAATTAGCTCACCGTTATACTTACTTAAAAAAAAAAAAGTTTTTAAATTTTTAGCTGATATGGCTGATATGGTGTTAACTTTTTGGTAATAATTTTAAAAAAAGTACGTGTTTGAATAAAGAAGGTACACTTTGAAAATCTCATAAATAGCATCACTGACTCCAGTCCCACCTTCATTAGGAAAGAGGATGGAACGTTGACGGAATCTGCTGAAAAATCACTGAACCTTCCAATCATATATTTTTCCGATGATGCTATACAAATTTTAAGATGTAGTCAGTCACACCCTTGTTACTATCAATATTTTCTAGTTGCCTCTTTCTTAATTTTACTCCAAGGAGTTGGAGAAGAGTAGTTGAAGAATAGAGAGTAATTGGAGAAGAGGTTGGCAAGGTCATGAAGCAACTAAAGACTTAAGACTAGAGATGGGCGAGTGTCACGACGAATCAAGTCGTGATTGTGAGCGCACCGGTCAAAAGTTCACGAAAAATTCGTGAGCGTGCGCGATTTAATTTTCCTGGTGCGTGACTTACGCTTCTACGTGTCACGACTTGTTTACCAAATTCAAAATGGATTTTAAATAATTCGAAAGTTTTAACTTCAACTGTAATGATGGTCGGATGTTTACATCTAAAGAATTATCATTTTGCTGCAAACTTATTTATGAATTCAAATAATTTTAATAAATAAGATGTATCTATATAAGATAGAATTAAATTGACGTTTCTTATTTTAAAACATTTTATTACTTAACTTTTATTCAAAAATTATGTGTGTATTCTTATTTCTATAAAACGTATTCATGAGGAGTCGTGAGTAAAACTGCCATCGTGATCGTGAGCCAAAAATAACTAAATCGTGAGCTTGCGTGATGAGAAGAATTTACATCGTGAGTAAAAATTTATTTCGCGCCCATCTCTACTTCAGACCGATGAGCCTTTCATCATTCACACTTAATACTCCGGAACGTATTCTAGACTAATTCCTCAGGAATACTCTTAGCAGAACCGGCATAACAGCAGCTCAACATGCATACCTGAAAGGGAGATCCATGGAAACTGTCCTTTATGAGGTAGTCTCAAAAGTATAAAGATCTCGTTTCTTTAAACCATACACTTATGCGGTCTTTTAAGATATAGAAAGATCTTTCAGCAAAATACATACAAAGGTCATTGGGGTAGGTGCTGAAGCTTCTGTGAAAAACTGGCTGTTTTCAAAGCTCAACTCAAAAATTATCCAGGTGAATTTAGGTTGCTGTCAAATCACTAGGTTCGTAAGGAGGGGTACAACCCAGGTAAAACTCTCCCCTGCCCTAGTTTATAGCTATTAATGAAATACTACACTCAGAAAAATATCAACTGTTATATTAGCAGTCGGCCACTGTTATTTCAAAACACTGTTCGATTGAATGATTTGCGTTTAAGTAAACAATTTTCTTTGTTAAATGAACGTTTCAAAGTAATTTTGTGCTGTTAAAATCATCTGTTGAAATATTTTTGTGCTTATATTGAATTGTCAATTTTTTCTAAGCAATAGTTTTTATATGTGGTTTGCTATATTTACATTATCGTTGCCAGTAGCTCAGTGGATGTGCACTAGACTGTCACGCGGGAGACGTCGGTTCGAACCCTAGCTGTGTAAGTATCAAAAATTTTAAATTAATAATTGAAATAATAATAATTCTGTTTCATTAATTGTTTGGTCAAAAAAAACCCTCAAAATAGAATGCTTACAATCTTGCAAAAAAAAAAAATGTCATTTTTTATTTAAAAAAAATATTTTAAATAAAAAAAAAAATTTTATTGGCCTTGCCGGATTTGAACCGTGGACACTCGAGTACTAGACGCACAGGTTAGCACACTCGGCCATACATGAACTTACAAACCAATGATCAAATTTCAGTAAATAAGTTTTTATACGGGTTTCGTGTTCCATAGACCAACAGTCAACCGACTGTTGATTTGAAAGTTTCATTTGTTGGATGGTATTTAACAGTGAAATCTGTTTTTTCAACCCATGATTTGTTTGATAAAACAGCATTTTTTCCCTGAGTGTAATCACTGTTAACCCTTTCGACCCCGCTCCTGAAGTAGCTGTCTGAAAATTTTGTTTTTATAACTACTGTGTTTATTAGATCTAAATTAAGCATTTTTGAAGATTTCAGACTTCTAGAGTAAGCGTGTCACTAGTTATTGAATGTTGCACATTTGTATGTAAGTTTGCAGTAATGCACGTTTTTTTAAATATTTTATTTTTATTTCGCATTTAATGGCAAAAACTGCGTACTTGTTTTTTTAATTTATGATTTCAATATATATTTTTTTAATTTATATTTTCTGCGCGTATTGTACTTTCTTCTCAATTTGTTAAAACTTAACTCTGAATAATGCGTCGTAGTTATGTTGATCGCAACAAAATTCTTAATTTTTTGCTATTTTTTTATTATAAAAACTAAAATTATTCAATTTTATGTCTTTTTTGATGAATTAATTCAGTTTGTTTCAAATTAAACGGTGCTAAGAAATCAAAGTTGCTTGGGGTCGAAAGGGTTAACAGAAACGGTGGCAAAATCGTAGCATACGTCGAAGTGGTGGTAATATTAATAGCTTAGAGAGTCTTCCAACTTGAGAGGCTGCCCATATGACCACAGTAACATACTAAGCTTGCTGCAATCGGAACTAGTGGGTTACATTAAGGACTACGACATTCCCAAGTTCGATATTAAAAGAACGTATTCTTAATAAAGGTCCCAAACCGGATAGAATGGCACAATGGGAAGCCGGACCAAGTTTTTGACTTAACCTTTTACAAGATAAATTATGGAGTTGAAACTGAATCTGGCGATATCTTTTCGCCAACCGAACGTTTTTCAGGCATAACTTCTTGAGATAAAAGGACACGCTTTTTTGGGCTTAATTAAGCTTTTGTGCTGGTAGAAAATAGGAAAGACTGTCAACCTGTAAGACAGCCAAGAAGCTTCAACAACCGTGATGTACTGTCAACAGCTGCGATCAACAACATTCCACTGGATGTATCTGATTAGCAAGTCAACCCTCTAGACGCGTCATACCCAAAACGCGGTTATGTCATCAAAATGGCTCAAAAAAGCTAATTGTATATAACTAGTTAGTAGTAACGCCATCCTAATCAACCAAACATGTTTACTCAATTGCATAAATATATAAGAAGTAGTATTATTAGTAGTAAGAAGTATTTAAATATTGCTTTAAATTTGTAATCATGGAAAAGTTCATAAATGCAAAATTGTTGGCATGACTTTTTAAGCTCAAGTTCACCTGCTGAACTACAACTAAAACTTTTCGAATGTTAAAAAAATCAATTTGATTTGCACTTCAAACTGTTGTTATGTGGATTGTAAAATTTTTACATTTTAAATACAAAATTTAACTGTTGCATTTAACTAAGTTTAAATAAATTTTTATTAATTGATTTGGAAATACTTGCTTTTACAAATGCTTTCTAAATATCTTGCTTTTGAGACGAATCGTACCAAACCGAGTCAAAAACCATGTTTGATGATTGCTTTTAAAAGTTTCATTTAAATTTAATTAGTTTTTTTTTTCTAACTTTGCCATTCCCAATTAAAAGCCTAAAAGCTGCTTTATACTTAGCTCGTATGAGCCAAAATTTAAACCAAAGTCGAATGAATCTCTCCCTATACACTAGGAGTGTTTTTTTTTTTTTTCTTCAGTTTTTCATTTTCTAAGCACCCAGAGTGTGACTAATATTTGGGAGAAAGTTAACAGCATACTTGAATTTAATTGTCTCTAAGGTGATAATGATTCGTTCTTAACACTTAGTTAAGGCAATTAATTGAAAGGGTTGCCGTCATGGTAGCCACCATGCAGATAGATGAAAATCGATAGATGAAAGATCAAGTTTTACCGCTCCATAGAGTAAAGCTTCAAATACTCATTACAATTTCCTGCCGTTCATTTGTACGTTCGTCCGTTGTGGTTCGTTCGTCTTTTAATGAATGATGATGCTTGTATGTAAAATAAAAACTCATTCAATTGCCTGGCATAGACATTGCTAGTTACCCTACAACAACACTGTGTGTTTGGTATACCACTAGGTAACTCGTTTAGGAGTATGAAATATTTTCCCACCGACATTGATAAATGATGGCCAACTGCACGATGCGGCCTGATGAACGGCAGCAGCTACGATGGCTTCTAATTTCTGTGGGCCGATACATGGCTGGCTAAGAAGAGCTTCCTAAATATTGTGATTTTTGCTGGATCGGTATGATTTGGATATTTTTGTTTTTTTGTTTTTTTTTTGTTTTTCTATTTTTTGTTGCTTTCTTTCGATTAACTATTATCTACTATTTTTACAATATTAATTTGTGTGTGTTTGTGTTATGTTTGTTGTTGCTTTTCGTGTCTATTATATTTGGCTCCATATGTTACGGCCTTTATTACCGTTGATGTTGTTGTTTTAACTGCAGTTGGTATTTTAATTACTTTTAACTGTGGCAGCCACATGAGACGCCATATAGCCTTGCCCCAATGTGGCCAACTTTGAGGCGCTCAGACTAAGCGGCGTTTTCAGAAAAAAAAAAAAAAAAACAAAACCCAAAACAACAATACAAAACGCTAAATCATGCGTACAAGTGTGTTCGTTACATGCTGTCCTTGTGTATGTGTGCTATCGTTTCCACACGCTTTGCTGATGCGTTAAACGTGCTCCGCTCATTTGGCAAATGATTGTCGATCGCGACCTGTTGAACTTGCTACGCTTTTGAATGGTCGACCAAGACTCAGCTGTCTGTCTTAGCTGAACAACAAAAAGCTTTTTTGTTTTTTGTTGTTGTTGTTTTTTTTTTTAAAGTGTTGCCTGCCCAGCTTTAATTTTGCCACCTGGGTGGATAGCAGCTATTAAGAAAGTAATTTTGTGGTTAAAAGAAAAGCAACGACCCCGAAAACTCAATTGAACAAAAACTCAATTCATTTGGGTGGGCAACAATGTAAGTTATGTCAGAAATTAACTTAAATCCGGTCAGTTTTGAACATTCGCTTTGACTGGTTTAAAAACAAAGTTACGTTTATATAAAAAATTGGCTTTTCAGGCTTGAGTAAAGCAGGCGTGAAGCGTTCGATGTCAATTTAACGATGCCGAACATTTCGGGTTCAAATCCCATCTGCAACATGTAATTTTTTTTTAGTGGAAAAACGTAGAGAGTAAGACATGTAGTGTTCTTATGTGCATCAAGATAAGGATGGGCTTGGATAGCTACTCTAGTGGATATCGGAAACACACGAGCTGTTAGTCCACGTACCTTCCTTTAGGGGTACCTTTATAATTTCAGAAAAATGCAAAATGATTTTTCATATTTCAAATGATAACATTTTAAAAATATACTGTCAAAGGAAAAAGCTAAATATGGAATGTTTCAGAGTGGAGTTATGATCAAAAACGTCCGAGTCACTTAAACTTATACAATACCGTATCGAAACTTTAAACATAGTGATCTCGACACCGCACAGTGTGAAACATTTGAATTCTAGCGGAACTTAATTAGAAAAATGATGTTGGTCTTTTCTGAATAAAAATGTTTTTTTGCCACTTCTAATTATTCAAACCGTTTGTTATTGCCTTATATTTCTATATATTTGTAATATATATTGTGCCGCAACCGATAAAAGTCAAGGTTCACTATCGAAAAAATCAGAAAGGAATTTTTTGGTTTCTTGAAGCAATTTAGCGAATATTATTCTTTTAAATCCTTAGTGATTGTAAAAAAAGGTAACATATATTTGAGATCTTTAATATTTGCACCTTACGCGTTAATAAGTAGATTTTATTTTTTTAACATTTTTCACACTTTTTTGCTTGTTTCCTACTTAGGTTAAAAAAAAAAAAAATATAAGCAAGCTTGCACTTTGGATAGTGTTTTAAAATTGTAGACACGTGTAGACAAGCTACTTTTTGCATTTTCTGTTTCTTTAATTATTTTAAAACTAGAAACAATGGTAAGCTTTTGCTTCTTTTTGCCCTCCGCATATAATTTTTTTCAATTTCTATTAGATGAATAGGTTAGATGTTTTTGAGATATGGCGACAAACTGCAAAAGAAGAAAGACTTGAAAAGATAGTGCAGACTATCGCTTCTCAAAACGATATAGAGAGTTAAAATAGAGAATTAAAAATGCTTGCAAGTAATCTTATTAGGAGAATCAAAGCCAAATGGGAGAAAAGTAAAAGAAGTTATCAAAAATTCCTCCAACAACATGCAGATTGGTTAAAACAAGCTATTTCCTTGCCATCTAAGTGCGTAGCCCCAGTTGTAGCAAGTACAAGTTCAGGACCAGAAACTGCAAGACCTGGAAGGCCAATAAAACCATTTTTAGAATGTAACATTAAGGTTAAAAAAAGGAAAATCAAAGATCTTATTGATAAAAAATCTCCTGAAGAATTGGCACTTGCTCATGAAATGAGTTTAAGGTCTTCGGGAAAAAAGGATGCAGTAAACTTGGTAAGAGAGCTCTCATTTTCTTCGCCAGGTCGTGCAACAAGTCTAAAGCAGGCGAGAAACACAAGCCCAAAACCAAAACTTTCTCCCGAAGAAGCCTTGAGTCTAATCGTAGATGCGAAGCTAAGTGTTCAACAATATAACACTATAAGGCAAAAGGCTAAAGATGCTGGAAGCGATTTATTTCCTCCCTACTATCTCGTCCAAAAAGCAAAAGAGCAATGCTATCCGACAGAACAAAGAATAATTGTCACCGACACATATGTCGAGATTAATTTGCAAGACTTACTTGACTTGACAGCGAGAAGAATTTGTGAAGCGCAATCCGAAGTTATTGAACAAGGAAAGTATGAACTATTACGCTTAACCTACAAATGGGGATGTGACGGAAGTTCTGCGCAGAGTAGATATAAACAAAATTTAACGGAGGGATTTAGCGACGAAAATTTTTTTTCAGCAAACTTAGTCCCCATAAGGCTTGTGTGTGAGAGCTCCAAAAGTGTTGTTTGGCAGAATCCCCGGCCAAATTCGACTAGATTTTGCAGACCTGTTCGCTTTTCAATGACTAAGGAAACAAAGGATGTAATTATTAATACCCTTGTTTGCACAAGTCTTAAAATCAAGGACTTAAATATCAAAATAAGTCATAATCTAATATTGACTATGATAGACGGCAAAGTTTGCAGTGCTTTATCGCAATATGATTCATCACAAAGATGTTACATTTGTGGAGCTACTCCAAAGGAAATTAATCAGGATTCGGTTATCGCGCGCAACATAGATGAAAATATGTATTCCTTTGGAATATCTCCTTTGCATTCCTGGATTCGGGCATATGAATGTTTGCTGCATATCGCCTACAAATTAGACACACAAAAATGGCAGGCTAGATCATCTGACGAAAAAGCTTCGGTCATAACAAGAAAATCTTCAATTCAAGAACGCTTTCGAAAAGAAATGGGTCTGCTTGTAGATATGCCAAAACAAACCGCAGGCAACACAAATGACGGTAATTCGGCCAGAAGGTTTTTTAGAAACTCAGAGCAAACTGCTTCAATCACAGGCCTATACAATAGGTTGATAAGTCGTTTTTTAGTAATTCTAGAAGCCCTTTCACCCTTTGTGGTGACCGTGGCATGCAGGTTCAGTGTGTGGCCTAGCATGTTCGGAGCCCGGGTTCGATCCACAGCCGCGGCGAAAAGTTTTTTTCAATTAAAAATTTTTCTGATCGGTCACCACCTCTCTGCAGACAATGGCAAACCTCAGAGAGTAAACAATGCCATGTAAAGCTTCTTGAGAACATGAACTTTAGCCGTTTGGAGTCGGCATAAAACATGTAGGTCCAGTTCTCGGTCAATCGTGTGCAAACATTTAATAACACACACAACACAATTGATCATAAGAAGCTCGGTCAAAGTCCCTTTCAAGGGCTGAAATGGCCAATTTGTTGTTTTTTTGTTAGAAGCCCTTTCATGTGATTTGGAAATTGATGCAGAGAAATTTAAAAACTATGCTACAGAAACTAAAAGCCTTTACCTATCTCTTTATCCATGGTACAACATGCCAGCAAGCATCCACAAAATTCTTGTTCATGGAGAGCAAATAATTAAAACATGCATTTTGCCACTTGGTCAGCTAGCTGAAGAAGCTCAAGAGGCAAATAACAAGGACTATCGAAGAAATCGTGAGTATTTCAGTCGAAAAACCAGTAGAAAGGACACAAACCGAGATATTCTTAACAGGTTTCTCATTGCATCTGATCCACTGCTATCAATAAAATCCGGTTTTTCACGAATGAAAACTCACAACCTTCCGCCAGAAACCATATCCCTACTGAAAACACCTACTGCTCCTATTTCAATGGCTGAAGCTGAGAAAAACTTTTCAGATAGTGATTAAAGTTTATTTTAAATTCATAACTAATTTCAATATTAAACAATGCAAATAAAAAATATAATGTGTACAATAAGCAATGAATACTTAAATTATTAAAGAATACTTAAAACACTAAAATTTTTTGTTAATATTCATTCATGTAACAATTTGTTTTTATTCCATATTATCCTTATTTTATCGCACAGAAAAACTCAAATTTTGCTTCGCAATAACAAAAAAGGCTTTTTCCTGTCCAATTGGGCTACAATAGATGCATATCAGTAAGATTTGGAATTAAGTTCCGCTAGAATGCGAAAATTTCACACGGTGCACCGGTCGATAAGTTTATTTATTTATATATTTATTTAATCAACTATTAACAATTATTGTTGTACAGTTACTGTTAGTACATAAATTTATCGTAGATACATAAAATTAATTTAACATGACATCGTTCTTAAATGCTACCCTATTTTGGGAGAACTCAATCGATTGGCAGATAGTATTGAACGTCTTGTCATATCGTAAACCGGGTCATATCTGCCCTTATTAGTCGTTTTGTATGGTATATAGAACAATTGCCTTTGCCTTAAATTTCTTTCAGGTGCATAAAATTTGAAAAGAGCTAGAAGTGGAGCACAATCATCACAACATTCCTGGCAAACAAGGCGAGAAAATACTTTCGCCGGAACTCCAAAGATTTAAGTCCAAGAAGAGCACATCGCGCTTCATAGCAAGGCCAGTGAAATACCAGTGGAGCTTACGAATTGGTAACCTAGTAAATCGTCTTTGAATATTTTCAATTCTTTTAATATTTATAGAATATTGAGTGTCCCAAACAACACCGTCCAGTGTTCTAAAACCGATCTAACAGTTGAAAAAAAAAATGGTCCTGACGGTAAAAGGATCAGAGAACAACCTAGTATTGCGCTATAGAAATCCCATCATCGCATTCGATTTGGATATTAAAGCATCAAAAAGTTTGGCAAATAAAACACCTAAATCTTTCTTCAATTCGACTCTCTCTCCAGTAATACCGAATTAATAGCATATGATATTTCGAAAAGTTGGTTCTTCATAGAAAAAGACATGACATTACATTTAGACACAATAAGATGCTATTAATTGGTCTTGCACCGAAATTGGAGACTATCCATGTCACGTTGAAGCAATAGAAAGTCTTCGTGAGAGTCCACACATCTAAAGATCTTAACATCAACAGCATACATCAGACACTCAGAAAAGCTAACATAAATAATTTGGAAGATCGTTGATGAATAGAACAAACAACAGGGGACCTTGGTAATTTTCAATGTATTTAGATGCATTTTTACCAATCTGAACATACTGCTGACTACCAACAAGGAAGCTCTCTAATCATTATAGTAACGAGAATTGAAATCCAAAGTTACTTAGCTAATTAATCAAAACAGATTGTTGAACTCTATCGAAAGCCTTTGCGAAATCCGTGAATAAAACATCTATTTGATGACCTTTTTCCATATAATTGAAGAGAAAGTGCGTAAAAAGAATTGGATTAGTAGAAGTAGATTCTCCAGACACAAATCCGTGTTGCATCTCTAACAATCTGTTTTTAATAGAGTTATAAATTTTGTTTTTTACAAGAGATTCAAAAATTTTCAGAATAAGTGGTAATTTAGCTATCGGTCTATAGTTTGCAATATTTTGCCTTGATACGGATTTAAGGATTGGAGTAATAGCCGATATCTTCCAGACATCTTAAAATTTCCCTTCACGGAGTGACATATTGAAAATATGAGTCCACGGCTTACACATGGCAAAAGTAAATTTATTAAGAAATATGGGAAGAATATTATCTGGCCCACAATTCTTTTTAACATCAAGACTTACTAAAGCGTCAAAGACATCATACTCCGAAAAGGTGATGGAGCCAAGATCGGTTATTGGTATCACATCGGATACAATACGTTCATGATTGGAAGATATAAGTATTATCACAAACATAGTTTGATTGACAAAAGAAAGCAAATAACTCACTAATATCTTGAAGGTTATCTAAACATTTATCTTGATAAACCATATTTTTAGGAAAGCCCCTGGTATTTCTTTTATTATTCAGAAATGTCCAAAATGATTTAGGATTACTTTTTATATTTGATTCTAATGCAAGTAAATAATTTCTATATAAAAACTTTTTAAGACTTTTTAAGAATTTTTGCATGCCAAATTGTTGAATGTAATATAGAATGTATTATTGAATGTATTGAATGTATTATTGATATTGAATTTCTTATGTTTCTTATTCATAATATTTTTAAGATTAGCAAGACGCTTATTATACCAACAAGGTTAATTGCTAAAATGATTTGTTGATTTGACAGCTGAATTTTGACATGTTTATTTCTATTATAGTTCGAAAGTGGCCGAAATTCAACATTTTCACTTACATTCTCCGTTGATTCGATACAAAATTAATGTGAAAAACAAATTTTCTTCATAAACATTTGGCAAAAAAAATCTTTTACAAATAGTCGGTGATTCTACACATTCTGATTCCTTTTAAATATTATCAAAATCGGTTGAGAAACACGTGGGAAAATTGTTCTTAGATATCGTGGGAATAAAAAATGTCCTTTGCGGTAAAAACTGTTGAAATAATTAGTGAAGTATCTGCACCTTCAATTAAGCAATCGAAATAAATTTAATTTTTTATTTTTTTATTATTTAACAGGTTTATCCTTCCCTTAAACATCAGACATCATTCAGACAAATGGAAAATTGTTGACAGTTGACATCTCAAGTACTTTAAGATGCCTTGCAGTTGACGCCCGAGGAGAAACTCTGCAAAGCCGCCATTTTGTAAAAAAAAAATTTTTAATGTGTTTATTTACAGTTCAACGGTGTTATTTTTAGTAATAAAGGAAAATAAAAAAATGATCCAAATATGTTATCAATTTGAAAAAATGCATTGAACACACCGTTTAAGAAAACCTGAGAACTTGGATGCTACTCTCGACGCATTGAATATATGATCATTCCATCGGAGAGAGAAATAGATCTAGTTTCCAGTGTGATTGAATAAGATCTCATAAGTTCTATTTGGTTTGTTACTTGGTCACAAATTCTTGGTTGTCTTACTGTTTGGTAGTCTTTTTCCATCTTCTATCAGCCACGGCAGCCTAAGTAGTAAGAGTGAATTCTGCCTTTAACTGTATTCAGAAGAACTGCGACTGGTTAGTTCCACCCTCAAAGTGTTAAAGAAAAAACCTAGCCCAACATTTTTATCCGCCGTTTCATTCCCAGAAATGTCTACATGACTTAGAACCTATATTAAAGTAAAGTCGAGCTAGTGACTTTATCGGATCAACTGCTCTCTACATTGCCTGACTGTCTTACCGACTTTGCGATTCATCTTGGATATATCAGTGTAGAAGATTATATCAAAAGCCAGATTGGACCCCCATTTCTCCGTGCAACCCGGGTTAGAACCGTTTACTGGTGCGTTTTCAAAACCTTCACGCGCTTTTAATTGTACCCACATACATAGAAACTGAAAAAAGAAGGAATATTAATAATTTATTCAAATACCAAATTGGATTGAGCTTACTAGGATACCAACATAGGCTTCCTCGCTCTCCGGCCTAATAAGGTATCTACTAGACATAGCTATTTTATTTTAATTGAAGTATTGAATCTGTAGTTATTTATTTTGGAGATATCGTCGTTTAGGTACTTCGGAAAACTGTTTGCTAAGCAAGCAATGCAAAGCTCGTTCACAAAATTTTGGAACTTGGCTTCACAAGTTAGCTCAGATAGGCTCCTGGCCTTTGCTTGGTATCTATGAGGTGAATACAAGTTGTTACTGTCAAGACCTCGATAAATTACTTGGCAGTAGTTTAAATCGTAACACGAAAAGCAAGCTTGCTCACAAGATTTTTAAACTTGAAGTAATGGCTGAATCTTGTTTTATCTGCTTATTGAAGTACTTTGGTAAAAGGCACCTGTGGCCTTACTTCACTTATTTCTATAATCAGAATTATGCTTTTTGGATAGGAGCTACAGCAATTCTTAAGTAGATTATGTCCACGTCCTATTATCTTTGTTTATGAAGAAGGGATTAGAGTGTTCTTCGATAAAAGTCTACCTACCCTTGCATTTCTTTTGGACTGCCGATGGAGTTAGCATAGCCTTTCTAAGATTGCTTTTGCGAGTCTCGGATATTGTAAGTATTAAGAATTTTTGTATAGCTGTCACCTGTTCTCTGTACGTCTTCAGTTGAATATTTTTCTTACATTTTTCTGAGTTCAAAAAGATCCTTACTACACGACTGTGGAAAAGATTTCTTCCTTTCCCCATTAAAACGCTGTCGAAATGTTAATTTAAGGAGTTTTAGGCGAGCCAGTCAATCAAATTTAACTTTCGTGTTTGGAACTACGAAAGGTTTGGGAATGCTTCGATTTGCAGTTTTGCTTGCATTAATCTGGACTCTAATAGCTAAATTCCACTACAAGATTGTTCATTCATATTTTATCTAAATCTCTCTCTTATTTATAGACCTAATGCTTTTTTTGAGAGCATACTTATTTATGCATTCGTCCACAAATAAATGAATTTGATTTTGTGTCAACAACAGAATATCTTTAAAAAAGACAATAACAGAGTAGACGATAGGACTGAAACTGGCATCACACTTTTTGGGTACTTGTTGGACATTTACGATCTTTCAACTAGCAAGGCCATTGTCAGAGTAGAAGCACACGCTTTATGCACAATTGGCGGTATACTATCGGGTACTTAGAATTTACTGGCATTAAAATCTCAAAGAACATTTTAATGATCTTGTTCGCAAAAAATCCTCCCTTATTTATGTTTCTAACAGCGTAACAAAATTTCCAATTGAAATTGTAACGAAGTTCCTAGCCGGGGTTAGCTCGACGGATAGCCAGGGTTCGTACAAAAATATTTTTTCCCGCGTATATTAAAAAATAACAACTTAGTTAATTTTCATTCACGATTCAAGTCTATTTATTTTGTTTCTTTTCTCAATAATTCACATTTCATTCTTTGATATATTCTGCTGCTTCTCGATTTCCCTCGATGTCCTTCGAGGCAGGATCCGTTTTAACTCGTAGTCCGTTCGCCTGTCCTCGGTGTACTTGAAACTACGTTTGGCCGTCCGGTATGAACACTCGGGACAGAGGCACAATTTAGTCGTGGATGTCGTCAATTTGTTATACCAGAATTTTTTCCCTGGGTGTAGGGCTATGCAAGCTTCTTCGAGTTTTGGTCAAACTACTGCAGCGGTCGAAAGCATTGAAATACATGAACCATCAACATCCACTTCACTCACAACAAAAACAACCTTCAAGCCCAAAAGACCCCGATCTCCATTTCCAATAGCAAAATCTACTGCACCGTCAGCTTAACCTTATTCCAGAAACATAACATATGTCGGTATTAAACGTCTGTCAAGAATCAATCCGGATGAACAAAACGCAAAGTCTTCCCGGAAAGCAGAAAAATTCATTAAAATCAAATGTCCGCAAATAATCCGATAATAAAATCCTCACATGGGTGGAGTAGACCTAATGGATGGCCTCATGGGTAGATACCATATTAAAGCTAAAACTTGAAATATTATGATTAGACGGTTTTACCATTTTGTGGATATGGCCTCTACCAATGCATATATTTTGAACAAACATATGCATATCGAAAAAGCAAATGCTTCCAGTAATGAATTCGTTGAACAATAGCTAATGAATTCTCTCGGAATTTCTTCTAGAATTCCGAGAGAAAATAGCTGCTGGACTTATTTCTGTGAAAGTCAAAAGAGTTGCAGGACGACCAACATCTAATCAAAGTATCAATGGGCCAATATCACTCCAGCCTGGCATATCAGTTGTTGGAAAAGAGCTGTTCAACAAGTTGCAGATATTCGGTTTGATGGCCTCGATCACGCCAGATTTCTATTTTCCAGATAGAACTTTTCACTTTTGGATAGATAAAAAAAACAAAAAAAGTGCAAACATTGCAAAAAGTCTGATACACAAGTCGTTTATTCAAAATGCGACCTGCATTTATGCGGTCAAATTCATAAAAATTGTTTCAGGGACTACCATCATAGAAAATAATATGTTTTTCATTTCTTATCTCAACAAAACTTTTTTTGTAGAGAAATCTTACCTGTGATGTTTTTTACATGCAGACCGGCAAGACCGTCCAGAGACGGTCTTCAATATTTTTCACCTGGCGTGCGTTCAGAAAGTTGGTTTTACCTGAAAAACTTAAACCTAAAACTTAAGGTTCTTTTAACTATATCTAACTGGGAAAAAATATGGGTTGGTTCCGATAATTTTTACGGTCTTACCGGTTAGAGGGTTAAGGATAATCCGGTTAAAGATCTTGAAAAGATTTGAAAGAAATTTACAAAAACTTACTTACACATATAACACAATTGATCACAAGAAGCTCGGTCAAAGTCGTTTCAGAGGCTGAAATGGCTAATTCATTTATTTTTTTCTACTTATATCGAGTCCTCAGGCTGTCGTTCAATATTGTTACTAACGATTCATAAGCTTATTGTAAGATATACAATATATCAAAAGCAAGACCCAAAAGGTAGAGTGCAGAGAAATCGCTTGTTGAACAATTTGCTATGGAGATAAAATTTTGAGACCATGATATTTCGTTCGTGCGTCTTTTCTTACTAGAGCCACATTTGATTTGCAGATTCCAATTTTTCAATGTAATCAACATGATAATTTTCAGTTAACATTGCCAGAGCGTTTTGGTTTATCGTCCAGTATGACTCCATTATAAGACTTGTAGTTAGCTTTCGAAGCACGCTTCAAAAATTTGACTGCACCAGAAATATTTCCATTTCAAACTTCCGCTTGAAGTAATCTTTTGAGTACCAGAAAACCCTCCGTGGTTTCCCCCCCCCTTAATCGTTACAAATTTTCAGATATTGTAACGTGACCAAAAACTGGTTGGAGAAATTGGTTTGAAGATCCTCAGAAACTGATATTCTCCAAATTTTCCAGCTTTTTCAATTTGACTTGAACAACCAACGAATTAATAGTTTATTAAAAAAACAAGTAGGAATGCTATGATTAAACTTACATACTAGATATTAATATTTTGTACAAATTTTAACTACTTCTTCATGTGAATGATCAAGTCACAATTGTGTTAAAACCTGGCACAGACCGACTTAGGGTCGAACTCAAAAAATTGACTTTGCTGTGTTTCAAAACCTGAAAACTTGGAAGAAAATTTTACTTTTATTTTGAAGGCACAAAAATTCTTCATATTCAAAATATACCCCGAAAAGCATTGAGTATTTTGTTTCATTACTGACCTCATTCTCATAGTGATGCATTACTTATCTTTAACGTAACCTTCTGTACCTTAGATTTAGTTAAAAAGCTTACTTTTTTAACAGTTAGAGAGTTATAGATAGAAAAGCTGTAAGTTTGTGATTCAAACCACAATCTGTTTTAATAACTACAGTAACTTAAACCACTTTTAATTTAAAAAAAAAGTTTAGTTGCTATTTTGTATATTTGTTGTATTTTTATAAAGCTATATATAGCTGCACGAAGCACTTTATTTTGCCAGATTTTCTAGTTAATGACAAACATTTTACAAGATCATTCATCGTCACTGGCTAGCTGCTACTTGCTGCTGATCTTGCTGCATGTTGCTGATCATGAAAATGGATTTTCTTGTTTTCGAAAAAGAAGAAATTGATTTCAATAATTGGGCGCCGCCGCCTAGGCGAATAATTGAGCTGCTGCAGCTTATTCACTTACACGCGCGCTAAAGCTATCTCGCTTTGCTAGAGATCTGCTACAAGATCACTTCAAGACCAAGAGGCATTAGAGTATTTCACTTTTTGTTTTTTGTTTCATCGTAGTAGTAGTTGCTGCTGCTGGTGATGATATACTTTCCATTGCAAACAAGCAACAACAGCCGCAGCAACATTTTAATGATTATTCTTGTAGTTGTTGTACTTGTTGATTGCTGCCACAACGAGCTGTATCTTAGAGATGTCAGTGAGAAAGCAAGTGGAACTAGTTTGTAACTAGCTAGAAAAACGCAGCAAGGAATTTTAGTGTTTCATTAAGCAGTATGAAGCACATTCTTGACTTATTCTTTAACCTTAACAAGTAATGGGAAAAACTTATTTGTAACAGTCGAAGTAGAAATTATTTTTGATAATAAATCAAATTTAGTCACATTAAAAATTGTCAAAATATTGTATTTAGTGTAAAATTTTGTAACTTAATACGTAAAATTTAAAGTAAATTATTAAAAATGACGAACTTAAAAAAATTTCACAGCTTTAAACAAAATTATAACGCTTTAACTGAACTTTAAATCAAGCTCGTTGAACTGTAAACTTTGTGTATCCTAACTTTGCTGCCACTACAACCACGTTCATACTTTGTAAACATTAGTTTCCTTTTTACCCAACAACCCGCTCTCTCCTTTCACCACCGCTCAACACCATGTAGTGGCACATAATGCCCCATTCAACGCTATACCAGCGTTCAACATCAGCTAAACATCGCATCGCATCGCTCAGATATAATATTTAAGATAAATAGATAGATCGTGATTTCAATTTAAGCTTGAGTGGTTTTAATCTTCAACCGGCAAAGTTTGTCTCGGTCTCCCTCGGGCCTAATTCTTCAACAGCAGCTAGCTTTTTATTTGATTTTTTTTTTCTTTTGGTCTTGTCTGCTGCGCGTGCGCCATCCGGCTGCTGCTGTTGCGTCCACTAAAGTGTCTTTCGTACACACGATCGATCTAATTAAGCCTTCTTATCATACGCCTTTGATCAGAGTCTACAAAATATTTTCGACAAGCCAAAAATAAAAAAAAACGTTCTTGTAAGAAAAAGGCAACATTGTAAAGCATGTAGCTATTGCTGTTGTTGTTGTTGTAGTCGAATAATGTTGTTGGCTTAGTGCGGAAAACACTTTCCGAATTTCTTTTCATATCAAACAGCTTGTTAACGTTTTTTTAATTATTTTTTGTTGTTAAATTTGTTGTTTTGTGGTTACGCAGTTTAATTGGGGAGTTGCCCCGTGAATGGCCTGCTACTAGTGTTGCAACATTGTGGCAGGAGCAGCAGTAGCAGTTTAGCCATTACTTTTTTTTTTAATTTTAAGAGATCTTGAAAAGATTTACTATTTTAGATAATAATTATTATCTATTATAATTATTCAAGTATAAAGCTAATATGGATTCCTGGTCATGAAAGTATTAAAGTATAATAAAAAGGCAGACAAGCTCATTAGAAACGTCACCTTGGTGACATTAATGGTTCAGAGCCCATCAGACGTACCGCTAGCTAAGCTCAAGCTGCTGTTCAGCGAAAATACTAAATCGAAAGCCAACACCAGATGAGCTGAACTCTTTACCTGTAAGATTTCTAGGGTTATTTGGCCGTTTCTGGATCTGAAGCGCTTTCGAGCGTTGCTATAGCTGTATAGGTTAGACCTATCCACTATAATGGCCATCTCACCGCTGTTGTTTTATTTGCAAGGCCCGCTTTAATTTTGAAAAAGACTTCCCACTGAAGAGAATTTTGCATTTGTTAAGGAAATGCAACTTTATGGAAAACTTACCACAAAGATTTTGGTTTGTAAGCAAACAAGATCCAAATCGTCGAAGAATTAAAGACGAATGATGCATCGAATCTGCAGTGAATGGGCCTTAAAATCTGTAGAAATTGAGTCCGCAGATTTATCGAATGCGCATCGTTTTTCCATGAAGACCACTTTTGACTCAGTGGGTATGTTAATAAGCAAAATTGTTGAATTTAAAGTGAACATTAATTTATAAGAGATTATTAAAACACCGTTAAAAAAAAACAAATTGGCCATTTCAGCCCTTGAAAGGACTTTGACCGAGCTTCTTATGATCAATTGTGTTGTGTGTGTTATTAAATGTTTGCATACAATTGACCGAGAACGACTCCGAACGGCTAAAGTTTATGTTCTCAAGAAGCTCTACACTAAGGGAAAAAGTTATGTAGTCAGTACAGAGACAGCTATGTAAAATCTATGCACTTCAACTTGTATGAGAACGCAACAAGAGCAGTATTTACTGAGTAAAGGGAGCATGTACTGACTACATATCAATTTATTCACTTTTTAAAATGAATAAAAAATGTATTCAATACATCATGTTATGTGTTGAATACATAGCAGACTTCAATAGATACAAGCAACGTGTACTCAATCAACGTGTTATGTAATTTTTTACAAAAACTTTACTCAATACATAAAATATAGACTCAGTACACGTCCCCCTTATACGATTGAAGTGACACATTTATTCAGTACATAACATATGGACTCAGTACACGTATCTCTTGCACTTCGGCACACGATTTTGCTGTTTTATGACATTCGTTTCTTGATTTTCAAATAAGCAACACCTCTAAAGCCTCTAGAAAATCATAGCGGGAATGAGTTAATACACTGTACTCTAGAACAAAAGCGATGATTGGATAAGAATTAAATGGCTGGGTTTCTATAAGTAATTGCCAATTATTTTGTGAAATCTAGTCATTTCTTTATAAAATTATTTATTGCATTTGTTGACAGGGTGATTTAGGCACAGGCATGAATTGTGTATATATTCAATACTATACATTATGCATGTACTCATTGCATAAAATTATGTTTTTAACATATGTAATGAGTAAATGATGTATGTACTCATTATATAAATGTATGCACTAAAAATATGTAATGAATAAATTATGTATGTACTCATTACATAAAATTATGCATTTAAAATATGTAATGAGTAAATAACGTATGTACTCATTGCATAAAATTATGTACTCCAAATATGTAATGAGTAAATTATGTATGTACTGAGTCAATAATTTATGTAATACGTACATAAGATCTTTACTCATTACATAAAATTATTTGTAACAGTTTGCGTTGAGTACATAAAATTCTTTATTGACTACATAACCGCTTGAAAGCATTATGTAGTCAATAAAGATTTCAACATGTACTCAATACATGAAAAATGTAAAATTTTTGTGTGCAGAAAACTATGCGATGAGTACATAAATTTATGTATTGAGTCCATAGGTTTTTCCCTCTGTGTACATGGCATTATTTACTCTCTGAGATTTGCTATTGTCTGCAGAGAGGTGGTGACCGATCAGAAAAATTTTTTATTGAAAAAAACTTTTCGCCGCGGCTGGGGATCGAACCCGGAATCGAACCGTTATATACCGAAAAATATACAATTCTGTGCGTGCTGTGAGCTGGTGTAGTCAGAGGACAATATTTATTTTCAAAACCGATTAACGTGTAACACTCAACAGCGTTCGCTGTAAAGCCATTATAGCAGCGAAGAATAAAAGTATAATTTTGGGTATTCGATGTGCAAATTGGCCTCTAAGATTATAGGGTTAGAAGCCTCTGATGATTTTCTATCGAAATGTGTACGCAAGGTCTTCAGTCAATGCTGACAAGCCCTGGCGTAAACAACTTTATTCGTGTTATTGAGGAAATGCTTGAAAAAGTTGTTCAAAATTTGTTTTTTGGATGACATTCATAAGATTTAGTTGTGAGGAACCGGCCAATTGCTCGCAGTTGTGTTTAAGACCTTATTGCAGAATATATTTTGTCGATTGAACATAAATGAATGGCTACTTTAAGAAAATTTTAAGTTTTTAATTAAAAATCAAAGTTGGTACTGACTTAAACAAACAACTTTTATGAATAAATTTTTATATTAATTTAGCTGTTTGTAATTATAATTAATTGTCTCATTAATATGAGACAATTTTTTTTTTGTCTTGAAGTCTAGGGGGAAAGTGCTCCTTCACCTCCCTGTGCATACACGACTACATGACTCCAGTTATTACAAAAGTCGATTTATGCTTGTTCCGCATTATAAGTGTCATCAACTTATGCAGTCATAAATCAGAGCAAATTTTTTTTTTTATTTCACTAAAGCTTAAAATATACTAAGCTTTCAGCCTTAGAAGAGTCACATTTTATTTGGAACGAGCAGTTTTTGTGAATTAACTAATTCCAATTAATTTACGACTACATAATAGAATGCTAATTAGGTGTTAATGTACAAAATTTTTTACTTAGCTAAAAGGTTTCAATAAATTTGAAAAACTCATAAATTACAAAAAATAAACGTTAGTCTATAAAATGCCTAAAAGTTCACAATATAAAACAATTAAAAACAGCTAACTCCAAAATCCATAAATGATCATTTAACATGTGGTGATATGTAAAAGCAAAAAATAAAACCAAAAAAAAAACCAGTTCAAAATTCGAAAAAGACATGAGCCAAAAATCTATCACCCTCAATTTAAATAAACAAATACAATGTTCGAAAACGCTCCAAATAAATATAAAGCTTAAAAAATCAAGTTAAAATTTAAAGCTTACTTAAAAAAAATTCAAATTTATCCAAACAGGCTAAAGCATCAATAACCACAATAACAAAATATTATTGGCAGTTACTGCATGTTAACAAATTGCTTTAAGCCAATTTGCTAAGTTACCAATATTATTAGTTAAGCTAATTTTGGAAGTCAATTCCAATCCCAATCAAGCCAATTCATAAAATACACCAACATAAATTATTATATACATATCAACATCTGTATAACGTATGCGACAAGCTATGCAAATTTATAGTCTAAGCAATTTTGAGCCATATTTTTAATTGTTCAAAATGTTGAGGCGAAAGAAATAACATCAAATGAAATATTGAATGACTTTTAAACAAATTTGCATTTCTTATGAAAAACAATGACAAGACCACAAAAATGGCAAAAAACTACAGCAGTCAAGATTGAATACTAAGATAAGTGCTGAAATTTATGTGATTTCAAAAAGGAAGAATTTATACACGAGTATCTTGTTGGTATTAGAAGACGTCAGAGCGGCTATAGTGGCAGCAATATACAACAACCTTCACACTTTTTGTACAAATGTTAATAAATTTAATTTTAAGATTAACAGATAAACGAAGTGTTTTATTTTCAATGCTTATTAATGCCGCACAAACGTGAAACAAGCTCTACAACATGTTGTGGTTAAGCAAAACAATTGAATAATTTTAGATAAAAATAAACAAATAAGCAGAAGCTGTTTGTTTGAGCTATGGGAAAATTTTTAATTTTGAACAAAATTTCAGAAATTTATTTAAATCACGTTTGACTAACGTTTATTTCAAGTTCAAAATAATAACTGTCATTTAAGCTTTGTTTTGTTAATAAAGCTTTATAAATGTAAGAAATAATTTTGGCTCATTGTGAAATGTGGGAGTTGCACTTCGTTAATTTAAAGATCTTATCCCAATAGGCAACTAAACCAGCGCTCTTCAGTCAAGGCTTGCATTGACTGCTACCTTTGGAGACCAAATACATGAGTTCCTCGCTGCTCTTATGAGCACTTCTTGAAAGCCTCCTTTTTCTGCACAAAAGGCAGCACAACAAATTTGTTTTCCATACAAAGACAGACTTTTCATATACTTCAGGGCAACTTTTTCGTTTAAAATTAGAATATATATCAGTTTAAAAATATAACGTAATAATGGCAATTATTACTGCGATATCAAATATTGTACATTTAAATTAATCTGACTTAAAAAAACATAGGAAAGAAGATAAAATCATAGAATATATAAAATAAACAGAAGAACAAAAAATATATTTTCAATACTTTTTATTTACCCCTTCTTTTTCTTTTTTAAGGAGGCGTGGTAGGTGTGGAAAAGTATATATATTCTTGCTCATCATCACCACCTGAGTTGATTTAGTCATGTCCGTCTGTCTGTCCGTCTGTCCGTCTGTCTGTCTGTGGACACGATTACAGCCGTAATTTTGAAGCTATCGTAATGAAATTCGATATTTAAGCTTTTTTTAAAAAAAATAAGGTCAAGTTCGAGAATGGGCTAAATCGGATGAAAACCACGCCTACCTCCCATACAACCCAAAAATTGAAAACTCTACAAAGAAGCTAATATTAAAGCTACAATACTGAAATTTAGTATATGTGTATTCTATATAAAAACTGAGAAGACTTAGAAAAATGGGCGTCATCCACCCACTAACACGCCCACCTCCCATACAACTCCAAAATTGAAAAATCTATAAAGAGGCTAATATTAAAGTTACAAGATGGAAACTCGGTATTTGTGTATTTAATGTCAAAACTGAGGTGTGTTATAAAAATGGGCGTCATCCACACATTAACACGCCCACCTCCCATACAACCCCAAAATTGAAAAATCTATACATAGGCTAACATTAAAGTTACAAGATGGAAACTCGGTATTTGTGTATTTAATGTCAAAACTGAGGTGTGTTATAAAAATGGGCGTCATCCACACATTAACACGCCCACCTCCCATACAACCCCAAAATTGAAAAATCTATACAGAGGCTAATATTAAAGTTACAAGACAGAAACTCGGTATTTGTGTATTTAATACCAAAACTGAGGTGTGTTATAAAAATGGACGTCATCCACACATTAACACGCCCACCTCCCATACAACCCCAAAATTGAAAAATCTATAAAGAGGCTAATATTAAAGTTACAAGATGGAAACTCGGTATTTGTGTATTTAATGTCAAAACTGAGGTGTGTTATAAAAATGGGCGTCATCCACACATTAACACGCCCACCTCCCATACAACCCCAAAATTGAAAAATCTATACAGAGGCTAATATTAAAGTTACAAGACAGAAACTCGGTATTTGTGTATTTAATACCAAAACTGAGGTGTGTTATAAAAATGGGCGTCATCCACACATTAACACGCCCACCTCCCATACAACCCCAAAATTGAAAAATCTATACAGAGGCTAATATTAAAGTTACAAGACAGAAACTCGGTATTTGTGTATTCTATGTCGAAACTAAGGTATATTAGAAAAATGGGCGTCATACACAATCTAACACGCCCACCTCCCATACAACCCCAAAATTTAAAACTTTATAAAAAAGCTTATATTTAAGCTGCAGGAAAACAATTTGATATGTATGTATTTTAGACACATAAAAATAATAAAATCTCTCAGAATCTCATACAAAAAGCCCTCCAATTTAAGATTCTTCCACCCTTAAGAATCGGCCGTGGGGGTATTTTAACTTCGGCCAAGTCGAAGATATACCTTACTAGGGATGTTGGAAAAACACCGATGCATCGAAAATATCGATGTTTTGCTTCGATGCATCGAAAAATTTTCACTCGATGTTTGAATAGCCGATATATCTATGCATCGATATTTTTTAAATATCGAAAACTGACATCACTAGTTCAGCGAACCGCCATTTCTATTTTTAAATTGTGCAAAAAAATAAAGCGAGCATTCACAGGTTTTCTTTTTATAACTCTCTCTCTGTAAGTCAAATTGAGAATAGATTTTTAAAAACCCTTAAAATTTAGGGAGAGTTTTGGAGGACTTAAAAATTTAAATTTTTATGATTTTTGTGGTTTAACGAAAACGTTTTTGATCTGATTCGATAGTCCATTAGAAACAAAAATAGCTCAGGTATAGTAATTAATTTGAAATTATGTTCAATTTTGCTTATAACATACTTTGTTGTTTAGTAAAATCTTAAAAATCGTCTACAAATCGATGCATCGATGCATCGATGTATGCCCTCCAATGCATCGAAAAATATCGATGTACATTTCGATGCATCGAATCACAGAAAAACATCGATGTATTTTTCCCACTGACATCCCTATACCTTACTAGTTTTTTTATGAAGTGCTTCTATCAGGCCTCTATTGAGCAATGAGAGCGGAAGGCCTACAAAATTTTCCCATTTCATATAAAAAAGAAAGTATACCTACTTGGATATGAGTGTGGAAGCACTTAGAAATCCATATGAAGGCCTGCTAGTAGCGCTTCGAAGTGCTGCCATTGGCGACTGGGCTTGAATGGTAAGTAGTGGCATGAAAGAGCCAAGTTTTGAAAAAGCCATCTTGATTTACGCGGTAGTTTTCATACGAATGCTTCTTAAACTATAATTTTTAAGAAGCAATACTCGCCATATGGCACCCTCGAACAATTTGACAGTTCACTGATAATAAACGACGATGGTGTATCGTATTTTGGATTTCTTCATCATTAAGTAAGTTTTTCAGAACATTTTATTTGTTTTGTGACGTCTTCACCTTTAAAACTAACATTAATATTATTATACTATAATTTTATGGATTTATTGCGCCTATCAATAACATATTTATTTTGCCGGAAAAATCTTGATTTCATACTAATTTTTGAGGTTATGTTTCTTTGGACAATATGTTTTGAAAGAGCTGGGTTGCGGTGGTATGAAGAGGCGTAAAGGAAGTTTAAATTATTTTTGTCAAAAATGTTTTTAAGTGTTTTAAACCTCTTGTTTTGTTTTTGGAATAGGTCTTATTATTATAGATTTTCTTCAAAGCGATTTAATTTTTCTGCTAAAAATATTTTTAAGTTTTTTAACTATTTTTTGTTTTTAGTTTTGAATTTTTGTATTTATTTAATTTGTTTTTGTAAAAACAATACTTTTTATAATAACCATTAATATTTTTAATAAAATATTCGTTATTTTTCGTGTTCAGTCTTGTAATAAGAAGATGGCTTTTTCAAAACTTTGGTTGGCTCCTTCAATACCCATGTGTTATGAAAGAGCCGAATTTCATGTTTTTTATAAATGGCTGCAGCTCCAAGAATATTATTGATTTTGGAAAATATTTCATGGTATTACGTTCATAAATGAATGAGAAAATACTTTTGATACAAGAATTATAATTTTATTAATTATTTTTATATATTTTGTAACTTTTTTAAAACTGGCTCTTTCATGCCACTCTTCCCCTACATATGTATGTATGTTAGGCTGGGTCGAAAAAACGGTCTAACACATTGAGGGAAAAACTTATGTAATCAGTACAGTATGTAAAATATATTTACTGCAACTTGAATGGAAACGCAACGGGAGCAGTATTTACTGAGTAAAGGGAGCGTGTACTGACTACATATCAATTTATTCTCTTTTTAAAATGAATGAAAAATGTATTCAATACATCATGTTATGTGTTAAAAATATTGCACACTTCAATAGATACAAGCAATGTGTACTCAATCAACGTGTTATACAATTTTTTACAAAAACTTTACTCACACTCAGAAAAAAACACATATCTTTCTCCGATAAGAAATTTCTCTATTTTCGATAATAGCAATTTTCTCCATTTCTTCAATTAGAATATATTTTCACATTTTCGAAGAAATATTTCTTCATTTGTGGGAAATGGAAATATTTCAATGTTTCTAATAATGATAAATATTTTTCTCGCACAAAAATACTCTCATTTATAGAGAAGAAAATATTGAAAATGCAAAAAGTTTCTTATATTTTTGTAAGAAAATCACTATGAGAAGTATTTTCTTCAATAAAAACAAAACATATCTCACAAATAGAAAAGTCTTTTTCTATAACAACGATATATTTTGACGTAGAATTACGTCTTACAGCGCGGTTTGTATGGGGTCGTTTTTACAGATTTTTCAAGGTCATTAGGCAACGTTTTTGGCGAATACTTTAGGGTATACCTACAGCCTTTAATACTCTTCGTTCAAATATAATATATGTACTAAAATATCAGATATATCCTGCGCTGAATGGATATCTAACTTTGGATTTTGTCTCTATTATATTAAAGTCACAAAATAGTAAAATATAAGAAGAAAAATGCATGTTTTTATATAAGAAAATCAATCATCAGCTGCTTATGTGCCTGCTGCTTTCTTTGTTTCTCTTTTTCATAAAACACATAAAACCGTACTTATTGCAATTTTTTCACTGTTTTGGAAGTTCATGTTAAACCCAGTGTGCTGATGTGTGAGTCGAGTACTTGACTTTCCTTGGCTCAACTGCCGGCAAGACCTACAAAATTATTTTTTGTTTAAAATATATTTGTTTTTTGTTAAATTTTTTTTTAAGCTTTTTATCGTTTTTAGAGAATTTTTTGGATCACATTTAGAGAAAAACATTCTCTGGACCAAAGTCTATACCATTTTTCTCTAAATATGATGTCATTTTTGTATCATATTCCGAGAAACTTTTTCCAGACATGAACTGTGTATACATACAATACATGAAATTATTGACAAAAAATATATAATGAATACATTTTGTATATGTACTCATTACATAAATGTATGTACTATGAATATATACTGAATAGATTATGTATGTACTTATTACATAAAAATATGTAATGAGTAAATTATGTGTGTACTGAGCACATGAAAATTGTTCAAACATACTGTACTCATCACATATCTTCTACATGACTTTATCTAATGGATCACAGTCTATGTAATATGTACATCAAAACTTAAATCATTACATAAAAGGGTTTACATCAGCTTGTGATGAGTACAGTGTGAATGTACCCACCACATACATCTTTGTATTCACGATACATATTTATGTGTTCAGTACATAGAATTCATTATTGACTATAGCACCGCTTAATAGCATTATTTACTCAATACATATTTCAACATGTACTCAATACAAGAAAAACGTAAAATTTACGTGGGCAGAAAACCATGACATGAGTACATATATTTATTTAGTACGTCCATAGGTTTTTCCCTCTGTGAAGACTTGGGTAGTTATGGACGTTTTTGTCTTATTTTCCACTTTTCACCAATATTTAACCCCGATGCGGCACAACTTAGACCCACGCAACCCCAAATATTTTTTTTTCAAAAGCATTTTTATTATCAAACCTAACTAAATTTAGGATTCCTGGGTATCAAAATCGAAAATTCGTGCTCTATCTAATAAGCATTTAGTTATTAAGTAATTGTCGAAAAATGGGCAATTATTTACTCTCAATACTGGCCGGTTAGAAGATATAGCATAAGATATACAGTTTTTTTTTAATTTTAACCAATTTTAATAATGCTGACTTTGCGCAAATAGTATTGAAAATGCTTGCGGGGTATTAAAGTGCTTTTGTTAAGGCAAGTTTATTGAAAAAAGTACAATTCTACAATCGAAAATACCATTCTAGTGTAAGGATTGAACTCGAGCTACCGTATTGTTAGCTATCACGCCCAACACTTGGCACAAAGGCCGTCACAGTAACTCATCACTCCAAGTTATTTTCAACTCAAAATTCGAGTCATTTAGAATGAGTTGCGAGTTGAATTTTTCGTCTCAAGCGGAGTTGTCTGAAGCTTGAGGTTGATTTGAGTGAAATGCGAATTGAAAAAAGTTGAAAGAAAAATTTAAATTTGAATGTTTAATGAAAACGGAACACATGCTTACAGATCTGCAAAATACACACAAGTTGAATCAAATTTATAAGATAAAAATTAATTTGAAAGTTGTTTTTAGGTAAAATCTTACTAACGAAAAATTGTCTGTCAACATTGAAATGAACAACAAGAACAATTTCTCATCTTAAAAGTTTAATATCTAATATTGATGTTTTATATTTTGTGTGATTTAACAGACACATAAATAATTCTAATGTTTTTAATATGACGTTAAACATGACTAGAATAACAGTTCATCAAAATTCAAACATCATAATTCTAACAATTTAACAAAGTTATTGCAATATTTTATTATTTTTCTTAACTTCAACTTTAGCTCAAGTTTTGTATTGTGTCTGTTATATTCGTTGTTTTTGTGGTTTTTTTTTCCAATTTTAATTTTAATATTTAAGTAATTTATGTTGTATCGGATTATTTGAAATGTACAAATTTGCATGCAAAAGCAATAATTCTTCATTTGAGCATTTATGCACGCAGCTTCGATCGTTAAAATGCATTTTAAAAGAATTTAGCTACGCATCGGTATTTGTATCTTATGGATATGACGATGGCGACGATCGCAGCTTAGCTGTTGCGTGTTGATACTCTGGCAGCAAACTTCTAAAGAACAGCACATTTAATGAAACCGTTTAAGCACAAAAAACAAAAAAAAAAAAAATGACAGTCAGCCAAAGAAAGCCAAAGAGTAGCAGAGAAATATAAATATAGAGGATTGATGGTGATGGCGAAGACCCACGAGCTGACCAGTGTGCATAAAATTGTTCATTGTGCGGGCAATAAAATCAAATTCACACTAATTGCTATGATCGGACACAGTTATAAATTTTAATATTTCTTGCCCCACTCTTTACCCCACGCTGTAGCTGCAGTTCAAATTTTAAATGGTCGAAAAGTTATGGTATCTGTACAATTTATTGTGTTCAGTTTTGCTGTTGAGCTTCTTTTTGCTTGCGTGTGAGATTGGTTCATTTCGGGTAGATTCTGCGCGCCATTTATATCACTTGCTTAAAAAATATTAAAATTATGCAAGTTTAAAGTGCAGAGCCATAATTTAGCCAATTACAATAATTTCAAGTAAATCTTCGTGAATTGACAAAAACTCTAAAAGAGTGTTTAAATTCTTTTTTAAGCATGAAATGAAATACCAAGTAGCTATTAAATAAATTTCAGCTCAGACGCCAAGAGCATAAATTTTGCACATATTGGTCAATGATTTGTGGCATTTTTTGATAATTATGGACTTTATGCGAAATCGTACTGGATTTGTTGAAAAACTTCAAACCACACATAAATGATTTCGCTGATCGCTTTAATTAGACTAATGCTTGGTTTTCACAATGACATTTTCTATTTGACATGAACCTTTAAAGGCTAAAATATCACATACAAACATGCAAACTATTAAGCAACATGTTGCTTAAAACATAACAATAGATACGCTTTTCTGGTTTTTTTGAAGTGCAAAAAGTCTTTAAATCAGGGACAACTGTAAATGTTAAAACTGTTACTAAAAGAAAATCTGCATATCATTTTATCAACATCACATGATCATATAAATCATATTATATATTTGTTTAAAAAAAATTTAACTTTAGTACGTTCAGATATTAAATCTTTTATAGCACAGTAATTAAGCACATCTATTAACAACAAATAACAATAAAAAACTTATTTATATATAAAAATTTAAGACATCAATATACCATAAAAATAAAATAATAATTTTTCAATTTTTAATTAAAAATAATGACATTTACAAATTTTCAATAAAAAGTCAACAATAATCATAAATTATAATGCGAAAACTTATAAGACATAATGTTGTAAATATAATCAACACCTAACAACTTAAAGCCTTTAGCTAACGTTATATAAATAGTAAAAAACAGTAGTTAAATGAAACAAAAAAAAAAACAAAATAAGGAAGAAGAATAATTAAGAACATAATTCAGAGAAAGATATAAATAAAGTGAAAGATTCTATTGTTAAAGAAATTTGAAGAAACGTGTAACTCATAGCTTTTTCTACTGACAATAAACTTTTTTATGGTGTGAAGTAAAAAATTTCACAGTTATAAAATTCATGCAGAATAAGCTTCTAGAGTTCAATCAAGTAAATTTTAAATACTTTTGCTGATGCAGATAAGTTGGAGTTTTGAAATTTTTTTAACTACACTGAGAAAAAATCATACTTTAAAATTAAACAAAAAATTTTAAGCGTTTCTACAAACAAACGTGTTTAAATTTCAACTATAGACTACTTTTTATTTTTTATAATTTTTTCCTATGTCTTTAAAATAACAAAAAAAAAATAAATTGCTCGAAAAAATCATGCCTTAAAACCAGAAACCCAAAATAACAGTTATCAAATTATTTTAGGTCGAAAAAGTTGTCGATATTTTGAAAAATATTTTATACGTTGCTTCATAACAGTTATTTTCAATTTATATCAGAGACCCAAAATAACAGTTATTAATTTTTTTTTAGGTCGAAAAAGTTGTCCATATTTTGAAAAATATTTTATACGTTGCTTCATAACAGTTATTTTCAATTTATATTTGTTACGTTGCCTCATAACAGTTATAAACGAGAAAAAAGTTTTTACGTTGCTCATAACTTTTATTTTCAAAAAAATTTTTTTACGTTGCCTGGTAAGAGTTATTGTGGAGAAATACATTTTTACGTTATTTCTAATATATAAAAATTTCGCGTCACGGTGTTTGTAGTCGACATTTTTTTATATATTTGGTAGGTATGAGAATAGGTCGTAAAGTTTGTTTTCACCCTCCTTCCCGCTAGTGGCGTTGCATTTTTTAAGTAAACAAATTTTCGGTAAACACATGTTTGACCTATAACTGACCTAGAACTAACTATTGAGTCGTGCCCTTCGACTGATAAATTTGAGCAATCTTTGGAAAGGGAGCATGGCACCGCCCTTATTGTCACTATCCCATAAAAATCTTCAATTTGCATCGTTTTTAGTTGCTTGTTTTTTTTAAATTTTTTTTTTTGTTTTTTCTTAAAATGAGTACTTGGTTCTTCGTGTCATTAAGTTTTATACAAAATTTGAATTTTTTACTTTTATGGTTAAGAAAATCAGAAAAAGGCAATTATACTACTGTTCGCCTAAACAAAAATTTTATTCTATTCAGGAGTCTAGGCCAAGTGCACTTGTACTTCTCTTTCTCTAACAAACAATTTAAATACGTTTATTCAAAATTGTGAAATCCGCGGTTACTCGCTCAAATGACATGTGAAATTACTGAAATGAATGATTTTTTGAATGAAATATCAATTTCTTCTATGCGTTCTCATACTTATGTAACTAATTTTTTTCCGAAAAATCACTTATACAGCTGTTGCCCTAAAAAACGATATAAGAATACAGTTACGTTGCATTCACAACTGCATTTATTATGAATGCCTAATTTTGTGAAAACTTATTATGCTCTTACTGAGAGCATGTTGCCGTAAAGAGATACAAAGATTTTTTTATTTCATACAAATTATGAGCAACTTAAAAATTTTTTTCTCGTCTATAACAGTTATGAGGCAACGTAAAAAAATAAAAATTGAAAATAAACGTTATCAGCAACGAAAAAATATTTTCTTCATTATAACTCTTATATCAGAGAAAAAATTTTTTTTTAAATAATAGTTATTTTTGAAAGATATGTTTTTTTCTTTCAATATAACTGTTATGGTCCAACTTTTAAAGATATTTCTTATAACAGTTGTGACTCTGCTTAAAACATTTGTTTTTAATAATAAAATTTTTGTTTTTTTAAGAAAATAAGCTGCTCTGATCAAAATACAGTGTTGAACGAAATACAGGAAATTTTGCCAAAGAAAAAAACTACATCATAAAAAATGATTAAAAATTTGGTGTTTTTTCGAGAAAATTGCATTGAAAGTTTAATTTTTTATTTTAAAAACTATTTTTTTGACTTTAGGTGCTCGTAACTTTTTAGTTGTGACTCAATGGTAAAACTTAGCTCCGATAACTTGAAGGAAATTTAATTTTCTTTTTAAAAAAATATCATGTTTGGTAATTGTTGTAGAGATATGTTAGTTATGGATTAAAACTTAATGGTACCTATGTTTTTTGTTTTTTCCTCCTAGCTCTCCAGGGTTTCTAGGGGGACGTTTGCGACCACTCCCACCCATACAATTTTTTGCTCGTATCACGATGGGGATTCACCCCCTGCATTATTGTCCCCAAGATCTGGGACACTCTGTATTTAAAAAGCATTGCTTTAAAAACAAAAACTTTTGTTTTAAATTAACACTTTAAAAACATTTGTGTTTAACTTAAGGGGGGACCTAACATTGGCCGTTTCTTAAAACTTTTTTTATAATTTTGTATTTTAATAAATATACTTAAGATTTTAAGAAAAATTTCATGGAAAAATTCTTACGGGTTCAAAAGTTACAACCGGATTAGTCCTTTTTTCACCTTTTTTTTCTTTGTTCACAAACTTTGATCGCGTTTATCTCGAAACCATGTTTTTCGTATTGGTTGCAGCACTAGCGGGTTCATTTTTCGACGAAATGTTTTTTGTAGTTTTTTAAACTTGATTCGCTATCGTATGACACGAGCTTTTTTTAAATTTTTTTTCGATTTTTTATGAATTTTTAAAGTCAATATTTTTTTCGAAAAAACACACTTTCAAATTTGGAACATTACCAAAAATTGAAAAAAATTAAAAAAAAAACTCATGTCAGACCATGATTCAATGAAAAAAAGGTTATTCGTATTTTTGACGTCTTCTCTATTTGGTATGCTTATTTTAAAATGAGAGAAGAATGAGAACATGAGAGCAATGTCATTGGGTCGAAAAATGCTTACGGTTGCCTAAATATCATACTACTAGTTCTTTCCCGTCAAAAATGACGGGCCCAGTTTTAATAAGAAAAAACATGAAATATTGCTTCGATTGTCACATGTTCTATTTTAAATTGTGCAAAAAACAATTTTTAGTTCCAAATATTTATAAAATACCTAAAATTAAAAACGGAAACTATAGTAGGTACGACGAAATTAGTTTAAAAATTTTTTGTAAAACTGAAATTTTAAAAAAAAAAAAAAAAAAATTTTTGAAGTTTCAATAAATCACAAAATAAAAAATGCCTAAAAATATGCTATGAAATTTTTCAAAAAAATCAAGCGTTCCACACTCACATTTTACGGAATTATGTTATAGTAATTTGATACTAAATTGACTACAATTAATTTGTATTGATACTTTTAATGCTCCGTTTTTTTAAGCAATAATATATTAGAAGGGACTAAAATTAATTGCAATTGTTTAAAAAAATGTTAAAAAAAAACTTAACTTATGCAAAAAGTTAAATTAGCGAATTCTCTAAATATCATTGTTATAAAGAGTGATTTTTTAAGAGCCTTCGGATTTGATTTAAAAAAAAAAAACACATAAAATCTAGAGAAATGTATGAAATCTATATTTGAGTCACTATAACGATCTATATAATTCAATGTTTAAAGATTATTTCATGTAAATGTTGACGCCGCCTACGCCTTAAATGATTCATACGCTAGTTCCAATTTTGGCATACTTTCTCCAACATATCGGCCGGTTTCTCTAGAATAAATTCTTCAATGTCGGCTTCCAGTGCGTCAATCATTGTGGGCTTGTCCCTATAGTCATGAGCCTTAACATGGCCTCTCAAAAAATAATCTAAAGGCGTTAACTCGCATGATCTAGGCGGCCAATTGACCGGTCCCGAACGTGAAATAAACTGTTCACCGAACTTGCCTCTCATTGTTTCGCGTGCTGTGTGACATGTGGCACCGTCTGGTTGAAACCACATGTCAGGCAAGCCCAGCTCTTTCATTTTGAGCAAAAACTTTGTAATCATCACACGGTAGCACTCGCCATTGACAGTAACATTCCTGCCTTCGTCGTCTATGAAAAAGTACCTTCCAATGATGCCACGTTCCAATGATGACCATGATCCACACCAAACAGTGCATTTTTCGGGATACATTGACAGTTCTTGTAATGCTTCTGGCTGCTGTTCACACCACATACGACAATTCTTCTTGTTCACGTATCCATTCAACCAGAAATGAGCTTCGTCGCTGAACGGAAAAAAGTGGATTTTTGGAAAGAAAAGCTCGACGGTTTATAAATTTTTTGTTTCATAAATTCACTGCAAAAGGAAAAAACGAATGTGAATATCGCATTTCAATCAATTTTGAATAAATTTATTGGCACCTTGTTTAAAACAGCAACACACAAAATTAATGTTTATTTAAAATTTGCACACGAACTTTTAAATTCAGATTAATTTGAAGCATACACTTGATACAACACCTACATAGATTTTTTTTTTTTTCCTTGTAACTTGAAAGAAATCATTGAACTATTTTTTACACACGAAAACTACACAATGAAACACTGAAAAGTACGTTTTTTCCCCAGCATCACAAAATACTGTTGGCAGATTGTCAAAATTTCTTTGTTTACAAAAAATAAGCATACATCAAAAAATACGAATAACCTTATAATTATTCAATCTTGTGTCAGACGATAACCAATTTTGTTAAGATTTAAAAAAGTAATTTTTTTTGCAGATCGGACAATTTTTCGACTCCCAGCGCTGCAACCACGAGGCCACGTTTTTTTCTCTACTAACAGTTTGGAGCTCTATAAAACCATGTTGGAGTGAAAAATATATTTTTTGAAATTTTTTTTTTAATTTGTTCAATTCTCTACAATAAAACAAAAACAATTAAGAAAAAATGTTTGTTTTTGACTGAGTGTTGATTTTTTTAAAAAAATGTCTGTTTTCTCTGCCGCGAATGTTACGTCCCACCTTAATGATACCATTGGCTCTTATTATTTTATTGGTACAGAAATGTATTAAAATCAGTTTTTAGCTAGGATCATTGTCTTCCAGTGGTGACCGTAGCATGCAGGTTAAGTGTGTGGCTTAGCATGCTCGGAGCCCGGGTTCGATCCCCAGCCGCGGCGAATAGTTTTTTTCAATAAACAATTTTTCTGATCGGTCACCACGTCTCTGCAGACAATGGCAAACCTCAGTGAGTAAATAATGCCATGTAAAGCTTCTTGAGAACATGAACTTTAGCTGTTCGGAGTCGGCATAAAACATGTAGGTTCAGTTCTCGGTCAAACCCTTAACCAAACCAAATAAACCCTTCATTGTATTTAAAACTATATTTTTTACGGAGGAACTTGTAAGGCAGCTTATTTAAAATTTTTCAAAAAAGTATTAAATTCAAAATGGCGGACCCAATGTGGCAGTGCGTATTTTCTATAATACCAAAATAACATATTGAAATGGTATTATTAATTGAGTGTTTTAGTCTATTTATTGTGTTTATACAAGCTTCATTTATTGAGGATAGCATCATAGAATAATGATTTATTTTTGATTTTAAAAATTAACCCTTTAATAACCATAGCTGCTTTTAAGCTTTGTATTAACTTTGACTGAATATTTTAGAAAACGTAAGAAAATTCAAAATCTAAATGGGAAGGTACGTAATTTTAGTTTAGCTTTTATTAAGAAAACATGGGATGTTAGGGGTATTCTCGCTGTCTTACAAAACCCTTGCAAGGTGTAAGAATTGCGAAAGTTGCAGAATCTTGCAACCCGTGCAACGACACAACAACAAAATACAAGCGATAAAAGTTTTGCAATTCGTGCAATCTGTGCAACAGTGATACCCATGTTTTGATTGGACGTGCAATCGTGCACTCTGATTGAGACAAATTTGTTTATTTTAGTTCGTGTGCGTTAGAGTAATTATTGAAATTTTTTTGTTTTTGCCTGTTGGCGGCATTTCTTTTAATATTCACGATATTTGTGATTTTGTGCGCTCCCGCAGTGTTGCATATTTCAGTATTGCAAGGTTGCATTTTCACAAATTTTGCATCTTTGCTATACTGCGAGAATACCCTATTGATTTTGGAATAAAACTTTGAAGTTTCGAACACATGTTATATAAGTGTGAAATTTCATATCGTCCAAATTTGAAATTTTTGACACCACCGTAATAAGAGCTGCACTGGAAAGGTTAAGAAGTATTTTAAGTTTAAATTGTAACATATAAAAACTTATTTGTAGGCAAATACATACCTAGCTGTTTGATTCAGATGATGAGAATTCTTCATCATATATTGTGTCTTTATTTTCGTCATATGAAATTTCAGGAGCAATTAGTAAATTAAGAACACCTTTGGGAACACTCTTCAATTTTTTTTTTTTTTTAAGTTTCCTTTTATGTATTATTACTGGGTCCGAAGAAATTAACAAATTATTAAAGACATCAGTGTTGCATTTTTCTCTTGAGCATTTTCTTGAATTCGATCTAATATATTTACATGGTGAGTGGTCAGTTTATCTTCTACAACCATTGAAAGAGCCTATTCTCCAGACATCATTTTAGGCTTAAGCTCATAAGTTTTTGAGCACGTTTTAATTTAATTTGAAAGGCGCCTAGGAGAACGGATAAGCCTGACCAACAGCTCTAAACTTTATTTTTGTAGCAAAACCTAATATCTCTAGTGAACTTTTTAGCAGTACTTTCGTTTTTAAACGTTTCGATTGACTTGATCTGTTTTCAAAAGATTTTTGTGGACGACCCTTGTTTTTTCCCCTCTGCGTTTATGTTTTCAAAACCAATGGAGTAGTGAAGCCAGTTTTTATTATTATTTATGAATCTCTCTTTAAGTCTATTACTTACTATCCACTTCTTTTTGAATTGCGATATAAATTGTCTTATCGTTTTTATCAGATTTTTTTTTACTATTAGTGCACCTTGTGCTGTTTATTACATGTTCTTTGAAAACCCTTAATTTTTTCTCCGCAGCTTTGAGAAGTATTTTTTCAATATTTGAATTTTCTTGTAAAAAAAATATTATTTAAAGAAGAACCTCCAAAAAAATGTTATTTCTATGAAAAAAAAAATGATTTCGGCTAGTTTTTCAAACTTATTAAAAGTTAAAAGTATGAAAAAAGCGCAAAATGTGGCAACAAGTTTTTTGAAATTATAAAATGTGAATGTTTGCTGAATGGAATTTCATAAAAATATTTGTTTGATCTCACTTGAAAACAAACACTAAGCTTATTTATTCAGGAATTCAATTTTTTTCAGCATTTTTTAGCAATTTTACGCGACTTGTAAAAACTAATCGCTAATTTTTTTTTAACAATCTTTTTGAATTACTTAAGTACATACCTGATGCTTAAATATTCACTGTAGTTATACCCTAAACCTGAAAGGTGAATCCGCTCACGGACACGCCTACCTCCCATACAACGCAAAAATTTAAAACTGCATAACTCAGCTCATAATAAGACTACAACAATAAAATTTTGTATGTGTTTGTTTCATATCAACACAAAGATATCTTTGGACGTCATCCGCTCAAGGACACGCCCACCTCCCATAAAACCCAAAAATTGAAAACGCAATAAATAAACCTCTGTTTAACCTACAGAGCTAAAATTTGGCACATATGTCTTTTATAACAAAAAAAAGATGGCTTTGAAAAATGGACATCATCCGCTTACGGACACGCCTACCTCCCATACAACGCGGAAATTGAAAATTGCATAACTCAGCTTATAATAAGCCTACAACAATTAAATTTAATATTTATGTGTTTTATTTAAACACATAGATGTCTTCGAAAAATGAACGTCATCCACTCACGGACACGCCCACCTCCCATACAACTCAAAAATTGAAAACGCAATAAATAAACTTTTGTTTAACCTATAGAGCTAAAATTTGGCACGTATGTTTTTTATGACAAGACAAAGAAGGTTTTGAAAAATGAAAGTCATCCGCCTACGAAGACGCCTACCTCCCATACAACCAAAAAAGTTTAAAACTCAATAAATAAGGTTATGTTTGTCATAGAGAAATTATATTTGGTATGTAAGTATTTTACACCAAAACTAAGGTGTGTTCCAAAATTGGGAGTAATCCGTCCATGAACACGCCCACCTCCCATACAACCCAAAAATTGAAAACGCAATAAATAAGCCTATGTTTAACCTAAAAAGCTAAAATTTAGCACATATGTTTTCTATAACAAAACAAAGATGTTTTTGAAAAATGGAAATCATCCGCCCATGGACACGCCTACCTCCCATTCAACGCGAAAATTGAAAACTGCATAACTCAGCGCATAGTTAACCTACAACAATAAAATTTACTATGAATGTGTTTTATACTAACACAAAGATGTTTTCGAAAAATGGACGTCATCCGCTCACGGACACGCTCACCTCCCATACAACCCTAAAATTGAAAACGCAATAAATAAGCCTGTGTTTAACCTAAAGAGCTAAAATTTAGCACATAGTTTTTTTATGACAAGACAAAGATGGTTTTGAAAAATTGACGTCATCCGCCTGCGGGCACACCTACCTCCGTTACAACCCAAAAAGTTTAAAACTCAATAAATAAGGTTATGTTTGTCATTTTACACCAAAACTAAGGTGTGTTCCAAAATTGGGAGTAATCCGTCCATGAACACGCCCACCTCCCATAGCGAAAGCACAATAAAGGCATTAACTGTGAGCTACAGGAATAAAACTTGGTATGTGTAAATTTTTCAAACAAAAACAAACAAATTGGCCATTTCAGCCCTTGCAAGGACTTTGACCGAGCTTCTTATGATCAATTGTGTTGTGTGTGTTATTAAATGTTTGCACACAATTGACCGAGAACTGGACCTACATGTTTTATGCCGACTCCGAACGGCTAAAGTTCATGTTCTCAAGAAGCTTTACATGACATTATTTACTCTCTGAGGTTTGCCATTGTCTGCAGAGAGGTGGTGACAGATCAGAAAAATTTTTTATTGAAAAAAACTTTTCGCCGCGGCTGGGGATCGAACCCGAGCTCCCAGCATGCTAAGCCACACACTTAACCTGCATGCCACGGTCACCACTAAATTTTGTAAATTTTTCATCAATATTTAAATGCAAATTAAGTATAGGCTTCATCCGCCCACGGAGACGACCATTTACAATAAGAATTTTTTGTTTTTGAAAAGTAGGTTTATAGCCCATCCACAATGACGACAACGAGCGACGAGCGTCAAACGTCACTTTTTTTCACATGTATTTCTTATGGGATGAACTTTTGGAGACAATCGCGACGACATTGTTGCCCGACATCAAATGTAGCTGTAGCCAGCTTCAATTTAATTCTAATTTGGCGACAAAAACAGACAACAAAAGTAAATGTCAGCCATTGTTTACATTCGTGTTTTTTTCATGCCGGCTGCTGGAGTGCTCGTTTTTGTGTTCAATTTATATATTTAAGTGGAAACTTTGATGTGAGTTTATTAAATAATATAATTTAATTTAAATCCAATTCAATAACCTGAAAAAATATTGCTGATTTCACTAAGCACTTTCTGCTGTAGCTTGTTGTTGTCGCGTTTATAAAATTCAAGTCCCCCGAAATTTCTCTACAACGACAGAGTGGAGACCTGTCGTCCGTTGCCCGTTGTCGTCATTGTGGATGGGCTATTAGGGTATTTCATAGTCGGCCTTGACCGACTTTAGACTTTCTTCACTTGTTTTTATTTTAAAGCTATTTAAAAACACTGCACGCTCTTATTGAGACTATTTGGAGCGCACACTTCGCGATCGCATCAATAACCAACTCAGTACAGAGAGATGAAGCAAGTTAAAGCAAAATTATAACGGTACTTTGTAGCCTCATTATTGTAGTTTAGAATAAGCCGCAAACCAATTATCTGTTATGTTTTTGGATTTTTTACTTTTTATCACTCTCTCAGTACAGTGGACACACTGTGCGACGGTTTGTTTATTGATATAAGATACTTCGTTTTATCTGCGTTCACTGCAAACTTCATTCGATTCTACTCTTTTTCTAGCTTGCAGCACCATAACTCTTATAGAATATTTTGACACTGCGGCTTAGGTCAGCAGTTCGGATCATGATAGAATAATAAGGTAGGCGCATATTTGAGAGGAAGTGAGCTAGATGTCAAAGTCAGCTGTTCGAATTTAAGTTTTTCTAGTTGTTGTTGCTGGCTTTATTGTTTGACGTTTATAGCACTCACAGCTTTGTTAGTGTAAAATTAGACATTTGAGCAGCCGTGAAAATATGAGCAAACCTTATTATTATGTCATGGTTCGGATGATCTTCTTCATTGCTATAGTGTAAAAGTTGTACGATGTCGAATCACCTTGTCTGAAACCTTGTTTGGCATCTAACGGGGGGTAGAGGTCCTTTCCGATTTTCACTGCGCTGCTGGTGTTGCTCGGTGTCATCCTGCAAAAACTTATTAGCTTTGCATGAATACCAAATTGCGACAAAATGGGGAATATATGTGACTCCTTGAGGGCTGTCGAAGGCGTCTTTAAAATCGACAAAAAAATGGTGTGTGTCGATTTGTTTTTCTAGGGTCTTTTTCAAGATATGTCGCAGCGTAAATATTTAGTCGGTGGTAAACTGTCCAGGTCTGAAGCTACACTGATAAGGTTCAATCAGTAATTTCACGATGGTATTCAGTCTGTCTAAAAAGCTTGACAGGACCTTATATGCGATATTAAGAAGGTTAAGACCACAGTAGCTGACGCAAATGCTAGAACCGATTTTCTTGTGGATTGTGCAAAGTGCACAGAGGTTTCTTATCACCTTGAATTCCAATCGAATGCATTATTCCGACCATATTCTGCCTAGAAGCTTTTGAATGCATTTAAACAGAGCTTCGCATCCGTTCTAAACAGCACACTGAAAAAAAGTAGCAAAATAATTATATATATTTATATATTATTGATGGTAAAAGGTATTCTTTAAGAGTTTATTATATATTTGACTTAAGAGTTTCTTTACTTGTTATTGAATCATATAAGCCTTAGTAGATTGTGCAGAAATAAAAAGTCTGTCAACAGCGCCTCATACTGGATCTTGGCATAAATAGCTATAAACCAATGTCTGGACAAAATAAATATATTGAATTCAAATGACCCCAATCGTTAAAAAAGTAACACGATGACTAACAGCCCCACCAACGATTGATTACATCCAAAGATTAGCCTCATATCTCTTACTAGCACCTGCAAGCAACAACAAATAACTGTGAAGAATATATTCAACAAGAAATTTAGCATATAATAAAAATCAAACGAGTGGTTTTAATTGGTACTCAAGTTTATTTTTTTCCCCCCTACTCTCGTTAATTGGCTAACAACGCTATTGGCACCCTTTCTGCCCTTTTTCTTTAAGCGCTCAAGCGTTGTTGTTCTACATAAATGTCACGTGATATGAACGCGGTAATCATTCATAATTGAGTAACATGCAGATAGCGCAGATGCACGCATGCGCCGATTGCATTATGAACATGTATAGTTGCATTTTTACATTTTCAAGATATAGCTTTTTACTACGTTTTTTTATTTATGTATTTTTTTCCTGCTTGCACTACTTAATGCATCAGTTAATGCATCAGTGCGCATCCAACATGGCAAACGTGGAGTGCATCTGTCCGCGATACATTAATATTGACTGCAAAATTAATGCAGCTTGTGTGTAAGTGTGTGTGTATGTCTTCTGTAAGTTTATTTTTCTTTTTAGGTGCGAAGCTACATGTTCGACTGGGTGCATGAATAAAGCATGGATTGACTGTGTGCTTTGAAACGGAAATACATAGCTAGTTACCTACATTATTTTTTTTTTAGAATTATTTTATGACTCTTTAAGAAAAGCTATGCATTAATTTTTGCTTTAAATTACATAATTATACCTTGTTATCTTTATTAAAAATTACATTTTTTATGGCCTGAATTAACAACTTTACAAAAATGATAAATATTGTTATGTTAAAAATACTTAATGTTCTTTATATTTAATTTTGTTATGTTTATAGCTCATTTGGTAAAAAAAAATAGTTGCATTTATTAATTAACTTAAGCCCTTAAACTATTTTTTTCAGTACTTAAGTAATACTCTTAAATCCTGCAACGCAATCACATCAACAACACATCCGCCAGTGGTGTTGATTTTGTTGTTGCTGACCTTCATGACATTCATTTAAATCATCAACATCATCGTCATTATCATTATCATTATCATCATCATCATCATCACCATAATCGCCATTACCACCAGCAATAGTCTTGTTCTACACGGTCGACAAGCACCGTCGAACGCTCTTATCGAGTATCCATTAAAGAAATATACCCAGGCACACGCGCAGCCGCACCTCATCACACCACACTGCGGAACAATATAAGAAAACAACTTAAAAACAAACACACATTTACAAACACAAACAAATACTATACAACAACTTGGCCTGACTTTCAACTTGGCTTTCAATCAAATTCTTTGCGTGGATCACTCGATCAACTCGATTGCCAGCAAACACGTTAATCAATGGAAACCGACCAAAAAAGGGCAAGCATTAAAAATGCGTTGTGCATGCGGCTTAAATGGAAAATCCACATATTAAGCCGGCTTGTTTTTGTTGTTGTTGTGGTATTGTTGGTTTTTATTTTATTGCTAAATTGTTGTTGTGGTTTGTGTTGGCTATTGTGCTGCGCAGAAGCATGCGCAGTAGTAGCTGCATTCATAAAGCTGCCAATTCCAACACCTGATTTATTGGTTAACGCCCGCTTTGACCAAGTAAGTAAAGTGTTCGGCGTAGGTTGCTGCTATGATTGTTTGTTACTTACTTACTTAGAATTAGAGTTGATTGAATTTTTAATAGATTGCATTGAATTTTCTTGTAAAGCTATGTTTTATGTAAGCTTTTTGGAGATTTTTATATAGCGGGCTTTTTTAAAATTTTAGCACTTTTTCTGGCTTTTTCCGCACCAAAGTAGAGAAGTCTGAGTTTGCAAATTGCAGGACATTCACAATCGATGTGTTCTGGAGTCTTTTTCTACTCTTCGTAGAGTCTGCAGATATTTGATTTATATAGACCTATCTTTTTGATATGGCATCTTAGAGCACAGTGACCTGAATAGTAACGTCGTGTTAGAAGTTGAAAGTTGGATCTACTGGATAAAAAAGTTAGCCATTTGAGAGGCTACAAAATATTCCAGGGCAAGGCAGTTCACCTTTTCGTTGCCTTACAAGCCCTTCACGCCCTCGTACCCACCACTACATAATTACATTGTTCCCACTGCATTCAGTCATTTGGTACAATCAAACACTAGTTTTGAATGAAACTCTTATGCCGGAAAAGCCTTTAATAGCGCTTCACTGTCTGAGAATGTAAAAATATGTGACCCCATAGTTATCTTAAGAAGACATTCTCGCATAAATACATCAAATGAATATATTTCCGCTTGGCATATGGTTTGAGTAAAGCCCATTAGAAGGACTTTTTGGAATCTGGTCGCATGCAACCCTGCTACTATTTTTCCATTTTCTAGTTTGGACACGTCAGTATAGCATCATAGTGAGCATGATTCAGGTATGAACCTATAATTTCTTCAAATTTGCCTTTTAGGTATAACTACCTTAAAGAACTGCGAGAAATTTTGTCGATTTAATGCGGTAAATTGTACCAGTAGCTAGGTGAGGTTAAGGTAGAAGAGTCACTCACCACTGAGTTGCTTCCGTGTGGGCTTTTTGGTCCATAATGAATCCTTTATTTTAATATTTTTAACACACACATATAGGTTGTGGTACCCATTAAATCTTATTCCTTTTCATTCTTGTTCACTGAAACCATCCTGTGCTCTTAATGAAACTCCACATGTCTAACAGTGGTGTGCTCACAAGCTGTTTTAAGTCTTTGAAAAATCATTTTCCAACATATCGGATTCGACGATTCTATGAATTTGGGCATTCTCACAGAAAGTTTCCGGTACTTCTCAATCATTACAAGTTCGACAAATGTCTAGTGCTGTAATGCCAATCCTATTGGCCATCACACTGATATGAGTAGTGACCTATTAGAACTCCCACCAGTATACCAATTTCTCGTTTAAACAAGAGCGGAAACTTTTAGTTCTGTTCTCGTTTAAGTCTAGCCAGAGCCTTCTAGACATAATGCAGTCACTTCTGTTTTTTTGGAAGTACACGCCTTTAATGGTTTCGTTTGGTAATCTATCGTTGCTCCACTTCTTACCAGTTCAACTGCTTTGTTATTCCTTCCTACATTGCTGTGTTTGGAGAGCCAGCATAGAAATATATTTTGGGTATTACAGACAGTGTTCAGGACTTCTTTACAATTTAGTTCGGGATGTTGTCGTTTTGCTTTCCATCGCTTGATGGCCACTTGGTTATCAACATAGATTACTATCTTTGTGGGGAAAAGATTTTTTTCTGTCAATAACCTGTGCTGCTCTTTCAATCGCATAGATTTCCGCCTGCACTCAGAAAAAAAAAACGCATATCTTTCTCCGATAAAAATTTCTCTGTTTTCGATAATAGCAATTTTTTCTTTTTCAAATAAAATTTTCTTCAATTAGAATATATTTCCATATTTTCGAAGAAATATTTTTTCACTTCTGGTAAATGGAAATTTTCAATGTCTAAAAATAATAATAATTCTCGTACAAAAAAATTCTTATTTATAATGAAAAATTTATTGAAAATGAAAAATTTTTCCTATATTGTAATAAAAAATTCACTGTGAGAAAAATTTTCTTCAATAAAAACAAATCATTTTTCAAAAATAAAAGGTCTTTCTCTCAAAAAACTATATATTTCTATATATTTCTCTTTTTTAAAGAAGCTTTTTATAATTTTTAGAGAATTTTCAGGATCACATTTAGAGAAAAGCATTCTCTGGAGCAAAGTCTATATCATTTTCTCTAAATATGATACCTTTTGTATCATACACCGAGAAACTTTTTTCTGAGTTTATAAATTCTAATTTCTAAAAAATTGAAAATTTAATTTATTATTTTGAAAAAAAATATTTAAAAATAAAAACAAAAAAAATTTGTGGTTTTGCCGGGGATTGAACCGAGAGGTCAGTCGAGTACTCAACGTGAACGCTAGCAAGCTCGACTTACTGCGCGATCCAGACCATTGATTCAATTTCATTAACAAGTGATAGGTTGGAACCCATCACGTGATAGGTTCTGAACCAGTTCTTTTCTCCGTAGGGAATAATCTTAAGATGAATTCGTTACGTCTAGAAAACTTAAGTAGTTGACATAAAATATTTCGGCACATAGAAACATGAAACAGATGTGGCGACTGCTCAAAGTCAAAATGGACCTCGAAAAGCCTAGCCGCACATTCTAGGGTTAAGCTCCACTGATAGTTCTATATTTCTTTGCTTGCCTCTGTCCATTAAAATTTCTCCAGTGGCACAAAAAAGGTTTTTTTCCTAGGTCAGGGCCAGTGAGGGACCGTGATGACCCTCTATTGTCAAGGCAGTCTGTATGGGGCCAAACCATTAATGGTTATGTTTTTTTAAGCTTTATTTCATTTTTTTTTTTATTTGACTCGGTGCAAAATCAATTCAACTAAAAGAACGTGAAATAACGCACTAGTTCAGACAGTTATTGAGTGGAAGTCGTTCAAGTGAATAAGTTAGTTTTTGAACTACCCAGGTCTAACCCCCAACTTGGTGAGAGAGTCTTGGATGGTACCAAAGTGAAGTTGAATCCTACTTGGCAATGTCAAGAAAGTCTGCAAGATTGACAAAAGCAAGAGGCAAGCATAGTGGCCTCTGGATATAAATGCAGTATTTAAGTTGTATGTATGTTGTGTTGAAAATGAAGATAACTTTATCTATTATCCCGCTCCTTGACAGTTGGGAAAGTGTGTGTTAAGAAGGTTGTCCAGCGATTACTTGCAAAGTTTTGTCCACGTGTCATTCTCCTTTTTTATAAAGGAACGGCGAAGTGTTCATGAGATAAGATTCTACTATATCTAGCCTCTTCCCAAGAGTACTTTTTTCGATTTTTTTAGAATTTTTTTTAAAATTGCATTGTAAGGTCTAATTATTTAGTCTGTGGCATTTATCAGAAATCAGAATGATCCTTACATCACCACATAGGTATGATTTTCTTCCTATCCCGATTGATAGGACAAGAGACAACCTGCATGGCTTTCTTAAGGGCCTCTACAGAAAAATTAAGTGCATCCACTATTGATATCTGAATGTGTGATTTTTTTGAGTGTGCAACGCTGGAAAATTTTTTCCCAACTATTGCTTTTTGGAACACGAAACGCTTGTGGGTCCTTTCTCTGCATGTTTAAAACGAAGAGGACCCAGCTGTGGTCCGAAAAGTAGCTTTTACAGAATACTCTAATGGGTACAATTAACCCGTTTGAAAGATTCGCTAGAAAGTTTGGGTGAATCGCAATACTTTTTTGATGGGTATGGTTAGGTTATGGGTATGATTAGGTCAACATTTCTAAAGCTACTGGATGTCAGCTTCAAATTCTGCCATGTGACTACGAAAATCATGAACTTTCTGGTGGTGGAAAAACGGCATTGGAAAACAGAAAATATAGAAAATGAATCAAAGCACAACAAAAATATTTATTTTCTTATCCTGCCTTTTCATCGACACGATTTTTGGCTTTTTCATTAATAAGAATGAAATGTAATTTGCTGATTTGGGTATTTTTTTGCCACATCAGCTGTTAATTTTGCCCTCCGCCGCTTTAAGATCACAGCCCATCAGGAGTGCGTAGTTGAGTGTTTTTGCCTGGCTATAGAATTTCGACTTGATGAGTGAGAGCTTCTTTGTCGTGTGCAATATTCAACGCGGCTGGGTGGAGGTTTGATCTTCCCCATCCAATTTGACAACTGTAAGGTTAGTAGACCTATGATTAGAATGTAGAAATAAATGAGTGCTATGTTGCCGCAATGCAAGTTTTTGGTTAACCTACATGGCTTTAGTATAAAATGTTGAAAAGGTTGTTGCTGGCACCCCACAACCGTCTAGTCCCTGACCTATGGTTTCTGTATGATGCCTATGTCGATGCCATCCTACACCATGAAGATGTGCAGTTTGTCCGTACCATACTTTGAGTGTTGCAGTTTAATCCCGGTGAAACATCCGTTGGTTGTTGATGGGTTTGTAATTGCGCAGGCTCTTCAAGATTCAATGCCTTGCAATTTATCACTTGCAGTAAGTTTCTTGAATATCTTGAGTTTGGAACGCCGTCTGCCAAAATTAAGTCAATTGTTCATCAGCTCAAGTGCACCCAGACTCTCCTCACTGATGAGCAACAGCAATTTAATTGTGTTCTTCTAGATGTCCTCTTTCTTGATGAGCCAGTCGTGCATTGGGATGATGAGATGGTTGATTTGGAGAATATCTATCTTTTCAATCAATCTCCAGATACTTCAAGAGCACGGGCTCTTCTCGCAATAACGGATACGTAAGCCTGGGATAAGCTTAAGACTTATGCCTGCCCATCATTTATCTTAGACACACATTCACACAGGATTTCCTTCGAGAATTTATCCAACGCACTTGATCACTTATAAAGGTGCTCAATGACCATCTCCGATAATCTGGCTTCGATATATCCCCTACTCCTAAAAACCGCTTATAACTGCTGAAGCTAACATCGTCTAACAATCTGGAGATGGCTCCTCACTGTAGATCCGAGTGTCTGGCTGTAAGTCCCTGTTGCCTGCGGTTCTCGTCGACCATGGATTGGAACTTTTTTATGTCTTCTGTCAAGAATAAAGAAAGCCTTCTTGTACTTGGACTTCAGGACAACTCCGAGAACTTGGGTTATTTCTGATGACGGGACGCAAGTAGCTCATCTCATGTGCTTTCATCTGGCACTACAGATATACTATCAAAAGAAAAATATTTCTGTTTTTAACTTAACCTTTATGAATGTGTTAAAAACTCAATTTTCATAAACAATTTCAATAATGAATCGTTATATGAACCTCTTAGGTACTTTATTAATACTCTATTTTTTCTACAATGAGTAGAAAATGTATTATAAATTAATCTTCTTTTTCGAACCATTGCATATATTCTGGCTTGTACGGTATAATCGTAGGGTTTTAGTTAATAACAAAGACGTTTTCTGAATAAGCTGAGTTAAAGACAAGATTCTTTTAGTTTTCTGCATTTTTGAAAGCTTCTTTAGGTACGTCATTACTCCGTTAAAAAAATGCAAGTTCTCCCTAGAACGAATTGATATCACATGTTGGTTGTCTTTCCATCTTTTCATCACGCAAGAGTGGCCATCAACCGATCCTGAAAACCTGTGCACACTTCGTTTTAATATTGATGAACATTCATGGTTTCCCACTCATTGCTTTTCGGACACGTCAGATGCATTTATGCAAATTCCTAAATCAACAACCAATTCACGCCTGCGCCTGCGCAACATGCATCACGCAACGCCTTGAAAGAAGCAACATTTTGCACAGCACTCCATCACAGTAGACAACCTAGAATTTGTCTAGCAACAGCATTGAAAAGATTGAAGAAAAAGAAGAAGAAGTAGCAACAGAAAGTGTAGCAAAAAGGATACAAATCAAAGGCGGATAAAAAAAAAACAAAACAGCCAACTTAATGGAAGCAAATGCATCAAAATTGTTAATTGGATCTGGATCGACGCATGACGGACACTTAGGCAGCATAAAGCTTAAAATATGCTGTTGGAGTGTAGCTAGTCAATAGCAAGAACAAGAAAAACTAGACTTCAAGTGTGAAAGTGTTGCCACCGCATTTGAAACTGAACTGTAGAACTGTTAAGAACATGTATTAATAAATTTATATTTTTTATCTCTAGAAGATATGCACATTAATAATGAGGGAAGTCTTTGGCTCTAACATAAAAACATGATTTCTAGGAATTATTTTAAAATCTTAACGTTCTGATTAAATCAATCAATATTTCCGGGCAACTAACAGTTTCGCTTTTAAATTGAAGTGTACTCATAACGCATTAAAATTTCACTAGTGGCAACACTAAGGTTCCATCTGAATACCCTAGCAAACGTACAACACTCCCAAGCTTCCTTCCTGTGCACAGCTATATTTGTAAAATCACATTTCTTAACACTCCAAAGCACAGTGATTGCTGCTTAGATGGCAACCTATAATAAACCGATTTCAATTCGATCCATTCCTGATGATGACTACGATGACGACACGCATTAGCGTGAAGTAGTCCAGCGCATTTGCGGTGGAAGCACTTAAACTATTTTTTAAGTAAATTGCTAGGAGTAAGAAAGACAGTCAATTGAAGACAACAACGCTGCTAAAGCGGGATAGACGGAGAACAAAATTAACTCCATTAAATTTAGCATGCGCGCATGCGCAGCAGTTGTCGGCAGTCTAATCCGCAAGGAGGATGTGCGCGCTCAGACAGTCCGCGTGAAAGACTGCAACGATGAACTAAATCATTACGAAGCACTTAAGTGATGAGGACGCATCATGGTTGTGGATGCAGCAGATGGATGATGGGGCGGGGGGGAGGGGGTGATATAGAGTGTAGAAGTGGTGGCCGCATATAAACTGGTAGCGACAGAAGCTATTAAAAGTGCAAAACGTCGAGGAAATCGGTTGGTTGGTAGGGGTACCGCAAGCCAACAACCAACGTACCAAAGGATGCATTAGATGAGATGCTTGAATGGCTGGCAAGGAGATTGAATGTTACGCTGCACAGTGGAGCAAAGCTATACAAAAGATGTGAAGAAAATTTGACAAAACATTAAAGAGTATAACAGTAACAGTAACAGTAACAGTAACAGTAACAGTAACAGTAACAGTAACAGTAACAGTAACAGTAACAGTAACAGTAACAGTAACAGTAACAGTAACAGTAACAGTAACAGTAACAGTAACAGTAACAGTAACAGTAACAGTAACAGTAACAGTAACAGTAACAGTAACAGTAACAGTAACAGTAACAGTAACAGTAACAGTAACAGTAACAGTAACAGTAACAGTAACAGTAACAGTAACAGTAACAGTAACAGTAACAGTAACAGTAACAGTAACAGTAACAGTAACAGTAACAGTAACAGTAACAGTAACAGTAACAGTAACAGTAACAGTAACAGTAACAGTAACAGTAACAGTAACAGTAACAGTAACAGTAACAGTAACAGTAACAGTAACAGTAACAGTAACAGTAACAGTAACAGTAACAGTAACAGTAACAGTAACAGTAACAGTAACAGTAACAGTAACAGTAACAGTAACAGTAACAGTAACAGTAACAGTAACAGTAACAGTAACAGTAACAGTAACAGTAACAGTAACAGTAACAGTAACAGTAACAGTAACAGTAACAGTAACAGTAACAGTAACAGTAACAGTAACAGTAACAGTAACAGTAACAGTAACAGTAACAGTAACAGTAACAGTAACAGTAACAGTAACAGTAACAGTAACAGTAACAGTAACAGTAACAGTAACAGTAACAGTAACAGTAACAGTAACAGTAACAGTAACAGTAACAGTAACAGTAACAGTAACAGTAACAGTAACAGTAACAGTAACAGTAACAGTAACAGTAACAGTAACAGTAACAGTAACAGTAACAGTAACAGTAACAGTAACAGTAACAGTAACAGTAACAGTAACAGTAACAGTAACAGTAACAGTAACAGTAACAGTAACAGTAACAGTAACAGTAACAGTAACAGTAACAGTAACAGTAACAGTAACAGTAACAGTAACAGTAACAGTAACAGTAACAGTAACAGTAACAGTAACAGTAACAGTAACAGTAACAGTAACAGTAACAGTAACAGTAACAGTAACAGTAACAGTAACAGTAACAGTAACAGTAACAGTAACAGTAACAGTAACAGTAACAGTAACAGTAACAGTAACAGTAACAGTAACAGTAACAGTAACAGTAACAGTAACAGTAACAGTAACAGTAACAGTAACAGTAACAGTAACAGTAACAGTAACAGTAACAGTAACAGTAACAGTAACAGTAACAGTAACAGTAACAGTAACAGTAACAGTAACAGTAACAGTAACAGTAACAGTAACAGTAACAGTAACAGTAACAGTAACAGTAACAGTAACAGTAACAGTAACAGTAACAGTAACAGTAACAGTAACAGTAACAGTAACAGTAACAGTAACAGTAACAGTAACAGTAACAGTAACAGTAACAGTAACAGTAACAGTAACAGTAACAGTAACAGTAACAGTAACAGTAACAGTAACAGTAACAGTAACAGTAACAGTAACAGTAACAGTAACAGTAACAGTAACAGTAACAGTAACAGTAACAGTAACAGTAACAGTAACAGTAACAGTAACAGTAACAGTAACAGTAACAGTAACAGTAACAGTAACAGTAACAGTAACAGTAACAGTAACAGTAACAGTAACAGTAACAGTAACAGTAACAGTAACAGTAACAGTAACAGTAACAGTAACAGTAACAGTAACAGTAACAGTAACAGTAACAGTAACAGTAACAGTAACAGTAACAGTAACAGTAACAGTAACAGTAACAGTAACAGTAACAGTAACAGTAACAGTAACAGTAACAGTAACAGTAACAGTAACAGTAACAGTAACAGTAACAGTAACAGTAACAGTAACAGTAACAGTAACAGTAACAGTAACAGTAACAGTAACAGTAACAGTAACAGTAACAGTAACAGTAACAGTAACAGTAACAGTAACAGTAACAGTAACAGTAACAGTAACAGTAACAGTAACAGTAACAGTAACAGTAACAGTAACAGTAACAGTAACAGTAACAGTAACAGTAACAGTAACAGTAACAGTAACAGTAACAGTAACAGTAACAGTAACAGTAACAGTAACAGTAACAGTAACAGTAACAGTAACAGTAACAGTAACAGTAACAGTAACAGTAACAGTAACAGTAACAGTAACAGTAACAGTAACAGTAACAGTAACAGTAACAGTAACAGTAACAGTAACAGTAACAGTAACAGTAACAGTAACAGTAACAGTAACAGTAACAGTAACAGTAACAGTAACAGTAACAGTAACAGTAACAGTAACAGTAACAGTAACAGTAACAGTAACAGTAACAGTAACAGTAACAGTAACAGTAACAGTAACAGTAACAGTAACAGTAACAGTAACAGTAACAGTAACAGTAACAGTAACAGTAACAGTAACAGTAACAGTAACAGTAACAGTAACAGTAACAGTAACAGTAACAGTAACAGTAACAGTAACAGTAACAGTAACAGTAACAGTAACAGTAACAGTAACAGTAACAGTAACAGTAACAGTAACAGTAACAGTAACAGTAACAGTAACAGTAACAGTAACAGTAACAGTAACAGTAACAGTAACAGTAACAGTAACAGTAACAGTAACAGTAACAGTAACAGTAACAGTAACAGTAACAGTAACAGTAACAGTAACAGTAACAGTAACAGTAACAGTAACAGTAACAGTAACAGTAACAGTAACAGTAACAGTAACAGTAACAGTAACAGTAACAGTAACAGTAACAGTAACAGTAACAGTAACAGTAACAGTAACAGTAACAGTAACAGTAACAGTAACAGTAACAGTAACAGTAACAGTAACAGTAACAGTAACAGTAACAGTAACAGTAACAGTAACAGTAACAGTAACAGTAACAGTAACAGTAACAGTAACAGTAACAGTAACAGTAACAGTAACAGTAACAGTAACAGTAACAGTAACAGTAACAGTAACAGTAACAGTAACAGTAACAGTAACAGTAACAGTAACAGTAACAGTAACAGTAACAGTAACAGTAACAGTAACAGTAACAGTAACAGTAACAGTAACAGTAACAGTAACAGTAACAGTAACAGTAACAGTAACAGTAACAGTAACAGTAACAGTAACAGTAACAGTAACAGTAACAGTAACAGTAACAGTAACAGTAACAGTAACAGTAACAGTAACAGTAACAGTAACAGTAACAGTAACAGTAACAGTAACAGTAACAGTAACAGTAACAGTAACAGTAACAGTAACAGTAACAGTAACAGTAACAGTAACAGTAACAGTAACAGTAACAGTAACAGTAACAGTAACAGTAACAGTAACAGTAACAGTAACAGTAACAGTAACAGTAACAGTAACAGTAACAGTAACAGTAACAGTAACAGTAACAGTAACAGTAACAGTAACAGTAACAGTAACAGTAACAGTAACAGTAACAGTAACAGTAACAGTAACAGTAACAGTAACAGTAACAGTAACAGTAACAGTAACAGTAACAGTAACAGTAACAGTAACAGTAACAGTAACAGTAACAGTAACAGTAACAGTAACAGTAACAGTAACAGTAACAGTAACAGTAACAGTAACAGTAACAGTAACAGTAACAGTAACAGTAACAGTAACAGTAACAGTAACAGTAACAGTAACAGTAACAGTAACAGTAACAGTAACAGTAACAGTAACAGTAACAGTAACAGTAACAGTAACAGTAACAGTAACAGTAACAGTAACAGTAACAGTAACAGTAACAGTAACAGTAACAGTAACAGTAACAGTAACAGTAACAGTAACAGTAACAGTAACAGTAACAGTAACAGTAACAGTAACAGTAACAGTAACAGTAACAGTAACAGTAACAGTAACAGTAACAGTAACAGTAACAGTAACAGTAACAGTAACAGTAACAGTAACAGTAACAGTAACAGTAACAGTAACAGTAACAGTAACAGTAACAGTAACAGTAACAGTAACAGTAACAGTAACAGTAACAGTAACAGTAACAGTAACAGTAACAGTAACAGTAACAGTAACAGTAACAGTAACAGTAACAGTAACAGTAACAGTAACAGTAACAGTAACAGTAACAGTAACAGTAACAGTAACAGTAACAGTAACAGTAACAGTAACAGTAACAGTAACAGTAACAGTAACAGTAACAGTAACAGTAACAGTAACAGTAACAGTAACAGTAACAGTAACAGTAACAGTAACAGTAACAGTAACAGTAACAGTAACAGTAACAGTAACAGTAACAGTAACAGTAACAGTAACAGTAACAGTAACAGTAACAGTAACAGTAACAGTAACAGTAACAGTAACAGTAACAGTAACAGTAACAGTAACAGTAACAGTAACAGTAACAGTAACAGTAACAGTAACAGTAACAGTAACAGTAACAGTAACAGTAACAGTAACAGTAACAGTAACAGTAACAGTAACAGTAACAGTAACAGTAACAGTAACAGTAACAGTAACAGTAACAGTAATAGTAACAGTAACAGTAACAGTAAATGTAACAATATCTGTGTTATTAATAATAGTAAACAGGCAATAATCTTACTTCACCTCTAGAGAAAAAAATCGCATTTAATGCAACCTACATCTTTCATTTTTATTACGCGCCTATTTGAACTCGTTGCACTGTACGACTGTAAATATATTTGTTTGAATGTTTGTTACATTTGCAGATGCTGGTTTGTCTGCTATGTTTTTTGCAATATCAGGCAGGCGGGCGCTCGTCATTAGCACAATTAATGGATGTTCATTTTTTATACTCATTCTAAGGCTGCGACTTTTATTTTCTTACTCTTTTGTTGTAATATTTTAAAATTTTTTAACAAATTAATATATATATTTTTTTGCACAATTTTGCATTTCTATATGTTTGTCTCCGTACATTTTTCAACTGATTTGCTTCCGTATTAGTCGCAGTGTAAGCAATATACTGTTGTAGTTTATTTTGATGAATGCATTGCTTTGCATGTTTACTACAAAGTGAGCATCACTCAATCCTTTCACGAACAACAGCTGCAGCACCAGAAGGAGAAGAAGGAGTCACCAACTCAATTGATGCTGTGAGATGGGTCTGTCGTCGTGTCTCATTTTGGCTTGGTTTGGTTCTTGTTGCTTAAACACTGATCATTTAATAGCTCATGATAAATTTCTGCAGTTGTCCAACGGGATTCATTTCGATTTCATGACTCCTGAGCATTTATGTTAAAATTGCTTCTAATGCATTTTTAATCACCTTAAAGCCACGAGTTAATTTTATTGCCAATCTTACAGGCACTACGTTAAATGCAGCATTAGAAAAACACCTGACTGATTTTCAGGAAGGAATAGTTATGCTTGGATCTGGATGGTGGGTTCCAGAGGCTTAAGTGTTGGCGGATTTAGAAAAATTTTTATGTGATAAAGTCTTATGTCTTTAAAATCGAAACCAGTTTGAAGTCTCCATATTATAGAAACCATTCAACCATCTGCTGATGACAATTCTTTTCTGATGACCTTTTTTAAGGCACTGTCTTTGCTTAAATATTTCAGTGGATATCTCTTGTGAATTTCTTTTTTGTACACCAAAATTGTAAGGTCAGGGTATACTGATTTTGTGCAAACGTTTGTAACGCATAGAACGAAGCGAGTCCGGTATAGAAAAGTATATATATTCTTGATCAGCGTCACCACGTGTGTCGAGCTATCCATGTCCGTCCGTCCGTCCGTCTGTCCGTTTGTGTGTTGTCCGTAAACAAAGGATAAGAAGAAGGAGTTGACATAATTGCGTGAAACTCGGTACAAATGGTCACTTGGGGCCAAGGATCTGCACTTTTGAACATTTTTGGAATCTGCTTACGAACACGCCTACCTCCTATACAACGCAAAAATTGAAAACTGCATAAATGAGCTCATAATTTATTTAATGGACACGCCCATCTCCCATACAACCCAAAAATTAAAAACTCAATAAATAACCTTTTGAAATCCTACAGAGATACAATTTCGTAGGTATATTTTTAATAACAAAAAACAAGACGTTTTTAACAGTGGACGTCATCCGACCACGGCCACGCCTACCTCCCATACAACGCAAAAATTGGAAACTACATAAATAACCTCATAATAAACTTACAACAATAAAATTTGGTGTATATGTAATTCATATCAAAAAAAAAATGATGATCCCGAAAAATGGATGTCATCCACCCACGGACACGTCCACCTCCAATATAACCCTAAAATTGAAAACTCAATAAATAAGCTTTTGTTTAACCTACGAAGACAAAATTTGTTCGTATATTTTTTTTTTAAATCCAAAGATGTTTTTTAAAAATGGAGGTCATCCGCCTACGGACACGCCTTCCTCCCATACAACGCAAAAATTGTAAACTGCATAAATAAGCTTGTGTTTGTCTTTCAGAAATAAAATTTGGTACGCATGTATTTTATAATAAAAAGAACATGTTTTTGAAAAATGGGTGTCATCCACCCACGGATACGCCTACCTCCCATACAACCCATAAAATTGAAAACTCCATAAATAAACTTATAATTTTCCTACAGAGATAAAATTTGGTATGTACCTACGTATTTTATTTCAGAACTAAGATGTGTTCTAAAATTGGGCGTAATTCATCTACGTACACACATACCTTCCGTACAACCCACAATAGCGATAAAACTTTAAAAGCATTAATATGTGAGTGACAGGAATAAAACTTAGTATATATAAATGTATATAAAATATGGGCTTCATTCGCCTACACACTCGCCAATTTTTAATACTATTATTGTATTTTGATAAAGAAAGTTTAGAGTATTTCATAGTCGGGCTAGACCGACTTTAGACTTTCTTTGCTTGCTCTTCTATTTTCTGATATCTTCCGTGGAAACATTTTGAAAACTTTTGTTTTGCATATCGTATACAACGTATGAGTTCTGCATTTTTGGATGTGCAGATATAATAAGTATCACCGGAACTGCTATAGGGACGAATATATGTTGCTCTGTAATTGAAAAACAAAACAAAAACAATACACTTCATGGAAGCATAAACCGAGCGCCGCCGCGTTGTCATTCATTTCTCAAACGTTCCCATGGATATTTCCATAATTTAGAGTCTAGTAAAAATTGTAAGACTGCCATAACGAACGCGTCGATGTAAAGACGCACAAAGAGCGCACAAAAATACCAAGCCCACAGACAGACAGACAGATGGACAGACAGCCAAGCCAGCAGCTGTATCGACATACAGCCAAAGAACAACAGATGGACAGAAAGACGTTAAAATTGCGCTCATAAATAAATATGAGGAAATGGACACACATCGCATACCGTGCAGTCTAGTGTAGCACTTGAGTCCAGCGAACCACACATGTTTTTCACTCAACCTGATATTTCGCATATAAAACCCTACCTCCAACCCCCTCCCACCACACTTTGGATAAAACAATAAACAGACAGACATTCGCATTCAAATGACTTTAAATTAATTTATTCCGTTTTTATATTTTGAATATCTGTTTTTTGTGTTACTTTTTATGGCTTAATAATTTTGTTTATAATTTGCAACAATTCAGTTTTTATACTTTTTTCATTTTTTTTATTTTTTTTTTGTTTTGTTGCTTTCCAGCCAACTCAGTCTGTTTTTTTATTTTCTCTATGTTTTTCGCTATCCGAAAAGATCAAAGAACAAATTTTTAATTTCTTTTTTTTACGTAAACTTTTGCGAATTTGCTTGCAGAGTGGAAGTCGATGCAGCAGCGTTGTCTGCTTTTCAATTGCTGTGGCACAAGAATACGAAGAAGCAAAAGTTAAGTCAAGTGGCTTCAATGAAGATTTATTTTTGTGTGCAACAATTATGATTTATTCATATTGAGTAATTGGCCATTACTGAGCTGCGGCAATAATGTGGTCTTTACACACTGATTTGTCGATGAGTAAGATTTTAAAAATTCTCCACCGTCGCGTCGATGGATTCAAGTTATTTGAATGAGTTCTTACAAAAATGTTTCAAAGAAAAACTTTTCTAATTGCTGTATGGGTTTTGGATTTATGTCGGATATAGATAAGAAAAGAAATGCTTTTATAAGCTATTTAAAAAGCTTTCAAGCACTACTAAAACTACAAATTTTTCTGACTTCATGAAAAACTATTTAGATATGAAACTGAGAGAGGAAATGTGTTTCAGAGTTTCTATGTAATATTTTTTAACAATGTTTAACTTACTTACTTTCTTAGGTGGCCATGACAACCCGTTGTCGGGTTACGGCCGACTTCATCAGCTCTCGCCAGGCGTCTCTGCTTCGCGCGCGTCGTCTCCAATCTCTTTCACCAAGCGCGGTAAGGGCTTCCTCGGCCTGGTCAATCCATCGGAGGCATGGTCTTCCTCTTCGTCGTCGACCCTCGGCTTTCACCTCAAACACCTTTTTCGCTGCAGCTTCTTCATCTATACGAAAGACATGACCCAGCCAACGTAGTCGCTGAATTGTTATACGCTGGACTATGTCAATGTCGTCGTAGAGCTCGTACAGTTCGTGGTTCATTCGAATGCGATAGTCGTCGCCAACTCGAACAGGACCAAAGAATTTGCGAAGAACTTTCCTCTCGAACACCCCAAGAGCGGCTGCATCCGTTTGCGATACAACCCATGCCCCAGCGCTATAGAGAAGCACAGGTATGTGTTAATCGATCGAGAAAGGGCTCTGGAACCTAATTGCTTACTTAGCCCGAAGTAGCACCTATTAGCAATTGTTGTTCTTCGCTTTATCTCCAGGCTGAAATTGTTGTTGCTGTTTACGGCGGTGCCAAAGAATGCAAACTCCTTGACAACTTCAAAGTTATATTTTCCTGCTGTAACTTGGGAGCCTAGACGCCGCACTTCCCTATTTGCAGACAGCATATACTTTGTTTTGCCCTCGTCCACTTTGGCTGATTCCTTTTCGATAGCGGCAAAAGCAGCGTTTACATCTCTCTTGGTTCTGCCGATAATATCGATATCATCAGCATACGCAAGGAGCTGGACACTTTTGTAGAAAATGGTACCATTTCGATGAACACCTGCCTTTTGTAGGATCCCCTCCATGATGAAATTGAAGAGATCGCATGATAGCGGGTTGCCTTGTCTGAAACTTCGTTCGGTATCAAAGGTTTCGGAGAGGTCATTTCCTACATTGACGGAGCTGCATGTATTTCTCAACGTCATCTTGCAGAGCTTTATCAGCTTTGCAGGTATAGCAAACTCAGACATTGTTGTGTACAGGCTATCCCGAATCGCGCTATCGAACGCAGCTTTGTAATCAACAAAGAGATGATGGGTGTCGATTTGGTTTTCGTGGGTTTTCTCCAGGACTTGGCGTAGTGTAAAAATCTGGTCTATGATGGACTTGCCAGCACAAAAGCCACACTGATAGGGTCCAATCAGTGGTCCAATTTTGTATGCGGCTTCAATCTTTCACACAATACGCTCGAAAGAACCTTGTATGCGATGGAAATAAGACTGATACTTCGGTAGTCTCCTTTCTTAAGAATAGGACAAAGCACACTGAGATTCCAATCGTCGGGCATGCTTTCCGCTAGCCATATTTTGCGGATAAGTTGATGCATGCACCTTATCAATTCACCGCCGCCGGTTTTAAACAATTCAGCAGCCAGGCCGTCAGCACCTGCGGCTTTGTTGTTTTTGAGTCGTTGGATAGCAACTTTAACCTCGTCATGGCTAGGTGGTGGAATTTCCACTCCATCATCGTCGATTGGTGATGTCAGACTCCATTCTCCAAGGGCGGAATTGTTGGTAGCGTCGCCTGCAAGCAGATTGAAAAAATGCTGTCTCCATAATTTCTGCGTATCTGTAACCAGATCACCATTCTCATCTCTACAAGTGGATGCTCCTGGCTTGAAACCTTGGGTTCGACGCTTAACCTGTTGATAGAATTTTCGAGCATCCTTCTTGCTTTTCGTGCTCTCTTTTTTTACGTCTGAAAAGGCATCTCTCTTATTTCCTCTTATCGCGATAGTTGTCGTACATGGCTCGCGTTGAAGCTGACTGCAGCGTCTTTTTATATGCAGTGTATTTTGCTGCTGTCGCGTCACGTCATTGGGCGCCGAAAACCAATGACTTCTTCAGCAGCAGTGCGCATGGAGTGGGATATATGCGCCCAAAGTCCGCCAGCATCGTCGAGGCAAGAGTAAGGTCGGTTGAGCTTAACCGAGAGTTGAGTGGAGTAGGCCTCGGCGGTCCATTGTGATAGCAGCTTATCGGCATCAAGCTTTCATTGCACACCTGTGCGTACATTCTTCGCATTGCACAATCGCATGCGGATCTTGGCTGCAACAAGATAATAGTCGGAGTCAATTTTAACCCCCCGAAATGTGCGCACATCCAGTACACTTGAAGCGTGCCTTGCGTCGATCACAACATGATCAATTTGGTTTCGCGTTTTTTGATCCGGGGACAGCCAGGTTGCCTTTTGGATATCGAAATGTTGGAATCTGGTGCTACTAACTACCATGTTTCGCTCAGTCGATCAGTCATAGACCGTCATTCGAAGAGGTCTCGTGGAGACTGAACTGACCGACAGTGGAGCTAAAGATGCCTTCTTTTCCGACCTTCGCGTTAAAATCACCGAGAACTATTTGCACGTCATGAGCCGGGCAGCGATCATACAAGTCCTCTAGGCTCGCGTAGAAGGTGTCCTTGACAGCATCGTCCTTTTCCTCCGTCGGGGCATGTGCGCGAATAAGGCTGATGTAGAAGAATTTCGCGTTGATGCGGATTACCGCCAGCCTTTCGTTCAGAGGTATGAGCTGGGAAACAATATGACCCGACTTACGACAAATCCGCATCCAAATTTGCGCTTCTCCGCATGGCAGCTGTAGTAGATATCGCAGTCTGCTCTCTTAGAGCAGCCTTGTCCTTTCCATCGCATCTCCTGGTGATGTCAGCTTTTATTTTTTCTAGGGCTTCCGCCAGTTGGACAGTGGCACCTTCCCTATAAAGGGTCCGGACATTCCAGGTGCATAACCGTAAATCATTATCCGTTTTTCGTTTGCGGTGGTCGTCAACGTAGTGGGAGTTCATATCCGAGGCTGATTTAGTTTTCATTTGGAAGTTATAATGTGGTTGGGACCCAAACCATACGCACATTCCATTTTTAAGGTCTTGTAAAGACCCCTCAAGTTTATGGTCTAGAGAAGACATCGCCGCTCAAATTAGCCGCCAAAGTTTATCGGGCAATAGTTTTTGACGTATGCAGGAGACACCACTTGGAGGTTTTGAGTCGACTTGAGACGATTTCGACATGGATAATGCTGGCCTCACCAAGTTGAGGCAATCAGACACGTTGCCATGTGAAGATCGCCCTCCACAATATTTAACTGCTAATAATTATTCCTTTCAAAGGAATTTTGGTACCCGTACCATGAAATACTCTTTCAGTACCTTGTGTTACTATATTTTATATATAAATATATAGAAAAAACAATTTTTTAATAATTTGCCAATATTTTATTTGGAAGCAATATTTGTGGTGAACGGGACATGTAGCTCAACTGTGTGGCTTTGCATGCCCGGAGACCGAAATCGATTTTTTTGTTTTTGTTGAAATATCTATCTTCTCAAAGTAATAGTCTTTAAATGTGTTTTGCTATATATATCTTATCGCTATCAATATCTCACTGAAAGTGTGCTAGACTGTCATGCAGAGGACCTGGGTTCGAATCCTAGCTGTGTATGTATCAAAAATGTGTTTTTGCGTGTTTTTGAGTGGTTGATGCCAATTTTACTAACACGCCAATTTCAGTTCTGTAGCTTAAATATTAGCCTATTTTTAAAGTTTTCAATATTATGGGTTGTATGAGAGGTGGGTGTGTTCGTAGGCAGATGACGCCCACTTTTCGTCCACAATTTAGTTTTGATATAAAATACAAACGAATCTTGTTTTTTCCTGTAGCTTAAAGAGAAGCCTTTTTATAGTTTTAAATTTTGGGAAGTGGGCGTGTTCGTCGGTGGATGACGCTAATTTTTCGAAAACGTCTTAATTTTATCATAAAAAAAATAAATATCTAATGTTACTTTTGTAGCTTCGACAGAAGCTTCTTTATATAGTTTTCAATGTTGGGGTTGTTTCCCATGTTTCTCTCACGTCTTTATTTTTATATACGTACTTACTTACGTAGATGGCTCTTACAATCATTGGTCGGTTTTGGCCTGGTCTAAGAATTTGCGCCAGCCTCTTTTGTCGTGCGCTTGCTGGCACCAGTTGGAAATTCCAAGCGTTGTCAGGTTATCCAATGCCTGGTTTTTCCAACGGAGATGCGGTCTTCCTCGTCTGCGTTGGCCACCGCTGGGTACCGAATCCAATATCTTTTTTGCTGGAGCTTCGTCGTTCATTCTCTGGACATGACCTAGCCAGCGAAGCCGCTCTATTTTAATACGCTTGATTATATCGATGTCGGCGTATAGCTCATACAGCTCGTGGTTCCATCGTATTCGGTACTCGTCATTGACGCAGATTGGACCATAGATCTTGCGAAGGATTTTTCTCTCGAATGCTCCCAAAGTCCGTTCATCAGAGCTGCTCAACGTCCAGGTTTGTGATGCGTATAGTAGGACGGGCATGATTATTGACTTATAGAGCGTCAGTTTTGTTCGTCGAGTGAGAGCTCTGCTTCTCAATTGCCTACTGAGCCCAAAGTAACACCTGTTGGCAAGAGTTATCCTTCGTTTAATCTCAATACTGATATCGTTGGAGGAGTTAATGCTGGATCACAGGTAAACAAAGTCATTCACTACCTCAAAGGAGGTGTTGTCAACAGTGACGTGGTTTCCAAGACGCTGGGAGTGTTTGTTTGTTGACACAAGATACTTCGTTTTATCTGCGTTCACTGCAAGACCCATTCGACTCGACTCTTTTTCTAGCCTGGAGAATGCTGCACTGACTTCGCGCGTATTTTGGCCAATGATGTCAATATCATCAGCATACGCCAGCAGCATAACGCTCTTATAGAAAATTGTGCCGCTGCGTCTCAGGTCAGCAGCTCGGATGATCTTCTCCATTACTATATTAAAGAAGTCGCACGATAAGGAATCACCTTGTCTGAAACCTCGCTTGGTATCGAACGGAAGGGAGAGGTCCTTCCCGATTTTCACTGCGCTGCTGGTGTTGTACAGTGTCATCCTGCAAAGACGTATTAGCTCGCAGGAATACCAAATTCAGACATGATGGCATAAAGGTGACTCCTTATTGGAATGTTGAAGGCGGCTTTGAAATCGACAAAGAGATGGTGCGTGTCGATTTGTTTTTCGAGGGTCTTTTCCAAGATTTGTCGGAGCCTGAAGATCTGGTCAATGGTGGACTTTCCAGATCTAAAGCCACACTGATAAGGTCCAATCAGTTGGTTGACGATGGGCTTTAGTCTTTCACACAATACGCTCGACAGGATCTTATATGCGATATTAAGAAGGCTAATCCCACGGTAGTTGGCGCAAATGGTGGGATCGCCTTTCTTGTGGATTGGGCAGAGCACACTGAGGTTCCAATCATCTGGAATGCATTCTTCCGACCATATTCTGCATAGAAGTCTGTGAATGCATTTTAACAGAGCTTCGCCAGCGGTCTTAAACAGCTCAGCCGGTAGGTCATCGGCTCCAGCTGCTTTATTGTTTTTAAGACGAGCTATATCTGTTAAGACCTCGTTATAGTCGGGCAGCGGAACTTAATTTTTATATAAAAAGAATAAATATTTAATTTTACTTTTGCAGCTTCGACATAAGCCTCTATATAAAGGTTTTAATATTAGGGTTGTATAGGAGGTGGGCGTGTGTGTATGTGGATGACGCCCATCAAAATGCTGGTTTTTTATTTTGAAAAGTAGTAAATAAAAAGAAATTATGCCTTGGTTATAAATATCAAATGCTTCATAACATGATATTATAATTAATTGGTCTTGATTTTAAATACAATATTTTATTATTACACTGATCAAATTTTACACCGCTAACATTTATTTTAATTTTAAAAACGAACATTTTAAAATTAGCTTCTAAAACGTTTGTTTTAATTTCTATAATAAGAAATTTGAAAATTAGCTTTTAAACCGTTCGTTTGACACTTCGAAATGAACAGTTTTGAGAATTAGAAGCATTTTTAAATTGTTAATTTTACAATATCAAACAAAAAAATTTTAAAAATGTTTATTACAGAAAATCAAACAACGTTTTAGGAGCTCATTTTAAAATGTCGGTTTTTAAAAATCTGGGTTAAACGTTTTCAAAAGTAGCACAGAATAAAACAACTCTGAAACGTAGGAGTGAAAATTGTCCATACTATGGGGGTGGGTTATAAATAGGTAACGCAGCTTATTTTCCACAATTTCCTAAAAAAGTAGTTTTTAGTAAGTTTAAAATCTGAAAAAAATACTCTCTGCATGCAGCAGTAGATTGTGAGGTAGACACTAAATATATTTATTCTGTTACTTAAAACCATTGAGGTAAAGACGGTAAACCGATTCGAAGATCTTGGTGTTCTGAATAACAAAAAATTTCAGTACGATATTTGTAGTGAACTACAGTTGAATGATATATACTATTATATTATATATTATTCATATTATATACTATATTATATAGTTTATCTGAGTCTAGAAAGCAGCTTGGATTCATGAAAACACGTGCAAAGGAATTCAAAAATCAATGGTTATTAAGATCATTTACAACGCTTTTGTGCGCCCACCACTTGAATATGCCTGCATTGAACAGAAAAAAATACAAAATAATTATGAATTTTTACATGATCTTCATGAATCGCATTGATGAATTTTGGTCCAGTAACCAATTACATGAGTCACATGAACTATTCATTATATCAATGTTCAAAATACACAAAAAAAAAACTCGAGAACATGAATATTTCATAAGCCTAGTGTGTAAAATTCATATAGTGTGTGTAAAAGATGCATGAACCAATAAAAAATTTCATGCTATGAAATTTGAAATGCCATTCAAAAATACAAAAAACAACTTTTGTGAGTAAAATTCATAAAACTCAACTACAAATACGAGGAAAACAAGAACAATTCATGAGTTAAGTCACGAAAATGCATGAATCTCAAGAAAATATGCAAGGGAACGTGAACTACTTAATGAGTTTAGTGACAAAAATTCATGTAAAAAATTCAAAGACAGCATGCGTAGTTTATAAGATAGGAGTCAAAAATGGATGAAACTCATGTAATTATACAATGCAAGCGTGAACTTGCGGAGGGTTAGTCTCACAAAAAAACAAAAAAATTTATAAAAACATTGTACATTCAATAAAATATATAAAAACAATATATAAAAACATTGTAAAAACATTCCTTCACTCATGTTAATAACCTCCACGAAACATTTTCGCCTTATAAGGAATTTTTTATTTCAGATAATTTTATTTATTATCAGTAATCATGTTAATGGTTTTTTTTTGAAAAATTAACTAGCAATACACATAATTAGCTATTTTTTTTATGTTTCCAACATTTTCAATATATTTAAACTTTTTACACATATATCGAGCCATAACCGCGAAAAAGATGTAACCAGCAAATTAACAAAGATTTGTTTTCTTATCGAAACTTATAATTTGCTTCATTATCAATAATATGTAATGATAAAATAACAGTTATTATAATAAAATAATTAATTACACTAGTATCGCCTGGGGTCGAAATTCGACCAATTTATTGATTGCCTATTTATACTTATATGCGAGATGATTAAAATAAGTTCGAGGCTATAACTCTTAATTGATTGGAGATATAAAGCTATTTTCTTCAAAAAAATTGTTTTTTTATATTATTATTTTGTTCAAAACAGAAAAACAACATTTTAAAAAAATTTAATTTTGTCAAAAAAATCACAGCCTTGATTTCTTGATGGCACGGACAGTTTATTAATTTAGTGTCAAGACAAAATAAATTCACCTAAAATTCGGTACAGACTTTGAAAGAAAATCAAAAATGCAATTTTGAGTTTTTGTTTTTTTATAACAAAAATCATTTTTACTCCATATTTGAAGAATAAATCACATTTTATGGTCTTTTTTTAAAAGGAATAATTTAAATATAAACAAACAAAAAACGGTATTATTTTCAAAAGTTTTTTTAAGTTAACTGATAAGACTTAAATACAAAAAAGAAATAAATAAAATCTATTCACAGATGGTGGAGATATTGGCTTCCCAATTTAGAACATTCAATTTGAGACAGTTTTTTTCTCTCGCTTGGCATTTGGTTGAAACACACGCTAAATAACTAACGACAATATTAAGAAAATTCATTAAAAATACTTTTGGTTAGAACTTTGCTGTAATTTTTAACACATTTAAAAGAAACTTTAACAAACTTTTAGAAAAAATTAGAAAAATTGAAAAACCGTTCATATTCGATCAAGATATTGACATGGAAATTCAAATTTTTTAATTCAAAACACATTTTTGTACAAATTTAACAATTGACGAATGCATAAAATTACATTGTAGTACGAAATTGTTACTTTTGAAAAAAATTCAAATTCGAGCAACTTAAGAACTCTCCTCCAACCAAATTTCATATCTATCAAAGAGCAGATTTTTTCTCAAAAATTTAATTTCTCTCTTAGAAGGTTGGGAACCTCCTCTCTCAGATATATCATTTATATATACATTCTGCACATCTGGGCAACAAAACCTTTCGAATGATATAAGTTTTATTAATTTTGAGTTTTAATTAATACCAAAAAAACGTACGACAAACTTTAATGTTCACGTATTAATATATAAGAAGATGTAAGGATTAAGTAAAAACATTGTCGTTACTAAGAAATCTTCTCCTTTAAAATTTTCGTTTTGATGGTTACATCTTTCTCGCGGTTATGGCACGATATGCTTGTACATATCCTGTTTAAACTAAAATCAAAAAATTGTTACTATAAGTTTTAGTTCTTTAGGACTTCAAGTTAAGCTGGAATTTTTAGATTTTGTCTTAAAAGATTTGACAGTAAAATTTGTACTAAGCTTGGCTGGAAGTTAATATACTTTATAAAAAAGTTCAAAGAGCTCTAGTATGGCTCAAGTAAACGCCCACAAAAAATAGCCCCAAAACTTGAAATGATTGCATTAAATAAAATGCTGATATGTTATTCAAGCTCAAGTACTTCAAAGTCTTCAAAACTAACCAAAATAACAAAACAGCAAAAAACTACAAACTATAATATTTTCAAGTTCAACAAAAGCTCATTAAAAATAAGCTAAGTACCCAGCACATATGCAGTCAATATAGCCCAAAAACTTAAAATATCATCAGATATCAAAGAGAGCAGAAGTCAGAAAGAAGAACAAAAAAAAAATATCCACCAACTTGCAGCTATTTAGTTGTAACTAGCAAGGCATGGAAAACCGAATCAAAGAAAATATTTAAAAGCTAAACGTACCGAGCTGAGCTCATGAAACGCTAAACAGCAAGAGAAAAAAAAAAGATGAAACAATTTTTTTAAAAAAATAGAGTTTTACCTTTGAATCGAGTACCTTGAAGCAGTTTCATTTTCAACAGAACTCGATGCATAAAAGTCGAGGGAACTAAAGTGCAGCAGAAGGTAGACAAGCTGCTGGCTGGCTGGCTGGCAGTTTGGCTGGCTGGTTGGCAACGTCAAAGTGATGAGTAGAAACGCTTAAATGCGCAAAATAAGAGAAGCGCTGCTCGACAAGATGCACTGAATTTCTTTAATGATAATAAAGCAAAAATAAAAATGCAAAAAATAAAAAAATTAAACTACAGCCAGACCAAGATGAAAGGAAAAACGGGTTGCACACAGCACAACAGCAACAAAGGTGAACAACATGCAATAGTGCAGAACTAAATACAACGGCAGCAACAACAACAATAATTGCAGCAACAATACAAGTGATAGCTTGAGTGCCCTGGCACCCAAGGTATCAACCGACAAAATGCTAAAAATGCCTCTACGTCTCAACCAACAACTGTGGCATCTACTCTGCACAGCACCCTGCGCGGGCTCGCGCGCATGCTTACCTAATGGATCCGCAGCACTTTGAGTGATTTATTTCACACGTTGATGAAATGGACAGCAATGGGCCGCATTTTGACGTTTATTGCAGCAGCGTAACTTGATGAGCTGGTGTCAGTCAGTCAGTCAGTCAGCCAGCTAGCCATCCAGCCAGCTATGTAGCCTGGTTTTTGGCTGGCCCCTTCTGTCGCTGTGCGTTGTATGGCTTGTTCGTTCATCTGTTGAAGCTTTTGCGCATGCGCAGCATTTGCTTGAGTGCACACAGCAAAACACACACATATCACACACATTTGCACGCATAATGAGCCTTAAGAGGGCGCTCCTCATTTGGAGCATTACGAACGTGCGCGCGTCCTACTGTGAGGCATTTTTGCATTGTTATAGTATGTTTAATGCTGTTGTTGTTATTGTTATTGTTGTTGATGTTGATGTTGATTCTTTAAGTTGCAGCATTTTTTGTAGTTGTAGCTGCATGGTTTGACGACATTGCTACAGCTACAACTTTATATAGACGTTTATAAAAATGTTTAATTTTTTTATTATTTTGCTAGAAAAAAAATATTTACTCAGCTGACTTGCTTCCTTACTTGTGTCATTGTAACGAATTTTCACTCATAACTATCAGTTACAAGGTAGATAAATTCAAGTTCAAGTTAACTTCATGAATTCCTAATAAATAGCTTCTATCATTTTGGTGTCTAAGTTAGCATTCTGCAATCATTTCTGGAAATCCAGTTCAAAGGATCTAACATCATATTTACTCTCTCTCGCCTTTAAGCTCTCCTTGTTGAATATTTGTGTTTAATTAAACACTGTTCGAAGCTGTCAGGAAAGTCAGACGCAGGGTGATTATTTCACAATTTTACTGTGCGAAAAAGATCGAATTGTCCCTGAAATGCTAAGTTCTATTGGGCACAACGATATATGAATGGTCTTGGAGATCTGCCCTAGTAAACCTAGGTAACACACAAGCTGGTGGCATCAGACCGCGTATTTCCCCTAAACACTTCCCATGGTAATGTCTAAACAGAAGACTCAAACAACCAACATTGCGTCGTATCCAAGAGAGTTGAGAGGAGGCGCAATGTTTTCATACTCTATCAAATATAGCGTACGTCGTTGAATTGTACTCCATTCTTGGCCTAAAATATGAAGTGAAGATTGAACGAAGATCAGCAATTTATTTTACAATTTATTTTACATTTCATCGAAGATCGGATTGGATCGATTTGCGCAGAACGTCAAGAGCTGCGGACTGCGCAATATCCACACCGTTCACATTTACGGGTGCTAAGAGACAATTCACTTGCTGATGGGTTATCAGACACTGGTGCAATACCAAGCGAAAAAGTTGGGGAATTATTAATTTGGTGCCGTGCTAAACATTATATGAAAGAAGAGCACGACATCATCGATATCGAAAATTACGAAATGAAGGCAAAAGTCAACGGGAAATAGCTCGAACGATTGGGCGTTCGCAAAATTTTGTGTACAATGCTCTCAAATCAATAAAAACTCTATTTATAAAAAGCAGACCACGTACAACGACAAAAATATATGATGATTTTATCAAATAAGTGTCAATCCGTGATCCACTTAAAGGTTCTGCTGCAATAAAAACTGAGCTGGGGCTGCAAGTTTTCTCCCATACTTATAGGCGGAGGTGAGAAGAAAAGCATCTTTTAGAAAGAATATCACGAAAAGTGCCGATGCTGACTTATAAGCATAGAAAAAACCGTTTGCTGTTCGCAAAATTCCTCGTTGATTGGACAGGTACTGAGAATAGCAAAAATTGGCGAAATGTGCTTTGGTCCGACGTAACCAAAATAAATTTTGTAGGAAACGATGGAGGAACATTAGCTAGACGCCAAAAAAATGCAGCATACAACCAACGCTACCAACGCTACTACTAAATCATGTAAGCAAGTAGGTGTTTGTATCATCCCAGCAAAAAAAGTGCTTCCAAAAGAAAGTAAAGTGGAAAGGAAAGTCTTGAGTTCCATCCCTTCTACTTTCATACCCATATGGCATTCTTTTAACATATGCATGTCATTGGGAGGAATGCTTTCCTTAGTATTCTCTAGAAGTGCTTCTAGAATTTTTCAATGGAAATTTTCTTTGAGGCTTTCAATGAAGGGATTCTAGTAGGTTTTTTCTAGGAAAATTTAAGAAGGCATTCCATGATTCAGAAAACATGAGGCAAATGCTTTTTTGAAAAATATGTAACCATTGTGTTCCACAAGCCATGCTGTGGAAGCATTCTTGGAAGCTGCTCAAATGGCTTTTTAGAAGTTTATGAGAAAGCCTCCTCAAAGCACTTTTCGATAAGGCTGAGCAGAAGCACAAATGGATTTTTAGAATGTCTTCTGGAAGCAGTGTATCAAAGAATAGATGTAAAGTTTGCATTAAAAATTATGATGGGATGGTGTGGGGCTACTTTTCATAGCACGGCGTTCGGTATGGATGAGCATTTTTGCGTTCAAATACTCCAAGATGTAATACTCCCGTTTTCTGATCCAAAACACTCTTCAGGTCTGGCAAAAAATGGTTTTCGAATAATGGAGTTAAAGTTTTGGCTTAGCCTGCGCAGTCTCGTATACTCAGAAAACATTTTCTCGGAATATGATAAAAAAGGAATATGATAAAAAAACATTTTTCATCATATTAAGAGAAAAATGGTAAAGACTGCGCCAGAGAATGCTTTTCACTAAATGTGTTCCCAAAATTCCCTAAAATTGAATAAAAGCTTCTATGAAAAAGAGGAATAAAGAAAAATATATCGTTTTTAGAGAAGAAGACTTATTTATTTTTGAGAAAAAATTTGTTTTTATTAAAGTAAATAGTTCGCATGATCCTGTTTTCATGGTTAATGAAATTTTCACTGCTTTAAATATATTTTTTAATTAAAAGACTTTTACACTTTTTATTTAAAATTTCCTTAAGGTATTATTGAAAGAAGAAAACAAAATAAAAGTAATCATTGGCATATATTTCTCTTAAGATTAATGAAAAAAAATCCATATGAGTGACCCTATTTATAATATTTTTCACAACTCAAGTAGAAAATATATGTCGCATGTAGAAAAACTTGACATCTAGGTTTGTAAAAGATGTACACTAGACCGTATCACCTTATATGGCAGAAAAAAAATTCCTATTTTAACCCCGCCTCAAACGTTAGATATATGAAAGACATTTTCAAAAAAAATATTTTTTTTTTAAAGTGGTCCCTGTGGTGCTATTTTGGTTTTTCGTTATATCTTCGGTGTTTCTTGTTCGATCCGGAAGATTTTATATCTGTGTGTTTGTTGGTGTTATCCAAATATTTTCTGATGTTTTTTTTACCTCAAATGTTTTTTTTTCGACTGATCGATCTTCGTTCCTACCATATTATCCTGCTCGAAAAAGTCCAACAAATTATAGCTTTGAAAAAATCATTATAACCATGGGAAGAATTGAAATCAAAAAAATGGATTTTAGGAGCACTTCCGACCTTTTTTGCAAAGAATAACACTTTGGATCATAATAATTTTTTTTTAATTTTCGAAATCGGAAATTCGGATTTAAGATTTAAGATTTCGGATTTAAGGTGGCTGTAGCGGTCACTTCATACCAAAAAGTAAATCGGTATTTTTCAGTGATCAATAAAATCGAGCTTTAGTTCGCATGAAACGTGCAAAAATACTTAATTTAAACAAAATATATTTCCGTTAGCGCGACTTTGACAGAACAAAATTACCAACAAAACGAAATGTGGTGGAATACGCGTTGTTTCTTCAGCATAATTAAAAAGTCAAAAGCAGTGCATTCACAGAAAATATATACGACGAAGTTTCAAGATTGTGGCATGGCGCAAAAATACCAATAGTGTCGAGAACCCACAATCGGAGCCAAATTCGGCAATTTCGTGGTCCCAACCACCAACCCCACATCAACTATAGCAGCACAAGTTATACTGAAATGATCGACTGGTCAAGAGTTCAGATCACTGAGCCGCAATGTCTCCAGTTTTACAAGCAAGACCAACTGTCTGATCTACAGTATTCAGACGAAATCATTAAAATTCCAGGTGAGCACCACAGAAAACATCTTAATATATAAAAGGCAAGCGTCCTGCTCCGTGCTCTATATCGTAAAACATGTTCAGCCTGGACCATGACCAGTTATAAATAATTCATTTGAAATGTTTGTACTTACTAAACCTTTTGCTCCATATCGTAAAACCTGTTCAGCCTGGACCAGAACCTATTGTAAAATTATCTATTTGAAATCTTTGTACGTACTGTACTTTTTAAAACCTGTTCATCCTGGACCAGAACCTCTTCTAAATTATCCATTTGAAATCTTTGTACGTACTGTACTTTTTAAAACCTGTTCATCCTGGACCAGAAACTGTTGTAAAATTATCTATTTGAAATCTTTGTACGTACTGTACTTTTTTAAACCTGTTCGACCTGGACCAGAACCTGTTATAAAATTATCTATTTGAAATCTTTGTACGTACTATACTTTTTAGAACCTGTTCAGTCTGGACCAGCAACTATTCTTAAATTATGTATTGTAAATCTTTGTACTTGAAGACTATCGTCATTTTCCTCAACTACTATACATCAAACATCATGTCTTGCTATTACAGTACTTCTTAATTAACAGAATCAGAACCTATTCGGTCTGCATAAACTGAACAGCAATTATTACATTCAGTGACGTTGGTGTCAATTGGAATTCCTAGAACTAAATCACAATGTTCGGTCTTCTGATCCAAGTTTTAGCGATTGGCTACTCAAGTTAGGAAATGGAGATGAAGACATCATAGAAATTCCCGATCATTTTGTTTGTAAAGGTTCGCTTATTAACCCTTTCAATGGCTTGCCTAGAATAATCGTGGACAATTTTTTTGAGCTTATATTCCCATCATTTAACCAATAAAAAGATTAAAAAACATCCCTCTGATTTTTACATGAGCTGCTTTGCTTTTGGCAGGCTGTCTAATATAATGGACAAAACCATGATAACGTTGTATTATAATATTTTAGTTCAACTAAAACAATCGGAGAAAAATGCAAATGCGTTATTTATGCAATTGTTATTATAAAAAAAAATTATACTTTGCACACCAATCACAATAATCACTTCTTTTTTGCAAAATTTATTAACACGCGATATAAAAAAATTGAAGGCTTCTGTTGGGCATAAAATCGAAAATCTAACTAAGTTAAACGTTATCTATCTCCCTAAAATTATTTTTGTCATGTTAGCACAACTTCATTTCATAGTACCAACCTATTTGATTTTAGAAAACACGTTGGAAAATAAAAAATTTTTTTTTCTGAAGTGTCCAATATGATGGACAAATCCATTAAATATATTTCTGGCGATACTTTGAGTCCGAATAACATCAACCGTTATTCCAAAATTGCTATCCTGTGCACAAAAAATTCCGATGTGAACGAAGTCAACGAGCAAGTTCTAAATATTTTAGTTGGTGACACAGTGAGAGATCTGAGCACGGATTAAATTGAAGACAGTGATGATAACGATAAACAAAATTACCCTGCCGAGTTTTTTAATGAATTTTATACTTCAGAAATGCCACTGCATAAGTTAAACCTCAAAATTGGAAGTATTATAATACTTCTTCGAAATTTCAATACCAAAAGAGATATCTGTAATGGAAGGTGGTTAGTTTTGAAAAACCTAAAAACTTAATTAATCATCGCACAGGTATTGACAGGCGCACTGGCGAACATGAAATAGTTTTCATACCTACAATTGATTTGGCCCCGACAAACACAGATTTGCCTTTCACTCTCCGGAGGCGACAATTTCCAATTAAACTGACATTTTCAATGACCATAAATAAATTGCAAGGTTAAATATTGCAAAAATTAGGAGTTTTTCTAAAAGAACTGGTATTTAGTCATGGGCAGTTTGAGCGGGCTGATGATGTAAAACTAAGCATTATAGATGGCAAGGGACAAGGTTAAAAATTCTAAGAATTTTTTTACTAGAAATGTTGTATATAAAGAAGTTTTATCAAAATAATTTAATAAATATGTTTTCAAATAAAAACCTTTGTATATAAATCCAATAAATTTTTTGTCGCATTTTGTACTCTAAATGGTTCCTTCCCGTCGAAGGACGGGCTTTTACACTAGTTAGATTAATAATTGAATGATGTAATGTTGACGTCATAATTTAATACGTTTGTATCACGTTTTATTTTCGACAAATTATCTTTGCCACTCGCAAAACACGGAGCGTGTCGTTCAAATAGTATATAAGTCGGCCACAGCAGTCACTGACGAAAATCGATTGGGGCACATTTTCGCGAAACTTGACAGTTGCGAGCGTTACAGCCACCTTGAATCCCGAAAAGATTTCGAAAATTCAAAAAAAATTGTATTATGATCCAAAGTGTTATTCTTTGCAAAATATGTCGGAAGTGCTCCTAAAATCCATTTTTTCGATTTCACTTCTTCCCATGGTTATAATGATTTTTTCAAAGCTATAATTTGTTGGACTTTTTCGAGCGGGATAATATGGTAGGAACGAAGATCGATTGTGTAATCAGTAGAAAAAAAAACATTTGAAGTACAAAAAACATAAGAAAATATTTGGATAACACCAACAAACACACAGATATAAAATCTTCGGGATCGACCAAGAAACACCGAAGATATAACGAAAAAACCAAAATAGCACCATAGGGACCACTTTTTAAAAAAAAAAAATATTTTTTTCGAAAATGTTTTTCAAATATCTAACGATTGAGGCGGGGTCAAAAATAGGTTAGTTTTGGTGATACGCGCTAATGTACACATCTCCAAAAAGTAAATCATTCTGAGTTTTATTGGAGCCGCATCCATTTGTCCAATTCTCGATCCAGTTTTCTATAATAAGGACATCACCAAGTGGTAAGTAAATGGTGCAATTCGAAATGTCGAAAAAAAAAATACCGAATCACGTTAAGTCTTATTCGATCACTTACATACATATATATGCTTTAGTACAAAATATACATTTGTAAGCAACGAGTTATACGTTCCTGGAACAGATAATTCGAACCATGACCAATTAGTAGCTCGAAAGCTATTCGATATGAAAAATTGCAATTGACTGGAATATGCAACGTACCCTTCTTCAAAGCTTGCTCAATTTTTCCAATCAAAGGACACAACTAACAAGTCATAATTAAGAGTTTCACTGATGTGTAATTATAGTTCGACCGTTGTATCGAAAATTTGAGCTACTGCAAAAATACCACACTCCTACAAAGTGTTTCGAGTATAATAACCTAGCTAGACAAAATTATTTTTTTGCTATATTGTATTTGTTGGGTCAAAACAAGAACAAAAAAATTAACTATTGGTTAATTTATATGGAAACAAAGTATCACCATTTTTTCTGCTATAACTTCATAAGTACTAAAGCTGAACCTTTTCATTTGGAAATAAAATTTCACGACAGATTTTTATTCATCATATTATTTTTTTAGATTCGCATACAAAATATATTTTCATGCATAAACTTACATCATGTGTATTTTCCTATACATCTGTACTGTGCGATCAATGATTACAAAGCTATTTGATATTGAAAATTTTGGTTTTATGAGAGGTGCTCCTCCTCTTTGTTCGATCGGTACCAAACTACACCGGAACACTTTTAAGACTTTGCTACAGCTAACCTGAACAATTTTTTTGAATTTTATAAAAATTGGTTTAATAATTTCGGCGTCTATATCTTAGATGCACGTACCCATACATACTACCAATTTTATACTCGAGTACAAGATTCTATTGACCTTATTTGGAAAACACGCGGGTTTTGCCAAAATTATTGTTTATTCTTCCACATAGTCCTCTTTCAGCTGGATACACTTATTCCAAAGATCTTCGGTCATGTTGCCAACATTCACAAACCAAAAAGTACCAACTCACAAATAGAAACGCGTTATTTTGACAAAAAACCACTATAAACAAAATTGTTAACGCATAATTTTTCCATTATTTTTAAAACTGGAATCATATAGGAATTTTTGTCCTCGGTTTGGCGTCAATTGGGGTCGTAGATTCAATGCGGAAAGCTTAGTTCGTAAAAATCGCACACTCCCACCTAAACGGATGGGGCCTTTCCAATGTTCCCACTTCGCCATTAAAATAAAAAAAAAACACTTATTTCAAAGGTTTTCTAATGTGGCGATGCCCTTCGAATATTAAGATTTCTCAAGATCTCCGAAATACTTCACTTTCTAATTTAACCTATTCAATTGTCGTACATATTCTTCCCTGAAGCCACCTTTTAATGCTTGTAAACAAATAATAGTCGCCAAATTTGGAGAATACAGGGGATAAGAAAGCTGTTGGAAGCGCAACTCGTGTAATTTGTGTGCTAAAGCATTGCCTTGAACAAGATTATTTTTTCTTCGATAAATTGTGCTGTTTGTTTGAGATGTCGTTCTTCAATCGGTTCAATAATTTACAGTAATAGTCGCTGTTGATTGATTTTCCTTTCCTTCAAAAGTCGATGAACAAAGTGTCACTTAAAAACAGACGGAAATACTATTTCGGACATCTTCGCTCGTTTTGGTGCACTTTCACTGGGACCTACCCACTATTTTGCTGATTTTTTCGATTCTGGTGTATATTGGTGGATCCATGTTTCCACTCATGGTAAGTTTTTTTCACAAAAAATCAGTCGAATTTCGTTTAAACATGTCCAAACATTGTTGGGAAGTGCGAACACGATCATGTTTATACCCTAAACCTGAAAGGTCAGGGTATATTAACTTTGTGCAAACGTTTGTAACGCATAGAACGAAGCAAGTCCAGTATAGAAAAGTATATATATTCTTGATCAGCGTCACCTCGTGAGTCGAGCAATTCATGCCCGTCCATCCGTCTGTGTGTTGTCCGTAAACACAGTATAAGAAGAAGGAGTTGAGATAATTATATGAAACTTGGTACACATGGTCACATGCACCCAAGGATCTGCACTATTGAATATTTTTAGAATCCGCCCACGGACACGCCTACCTCCCATACAATGCGAAAATTGAAAACTAATAACTCAGCTCATAATAAGCCTACAACAATAAAATTTTGTGTGTATGTGTTTTATATAAACACAAAGATGTCTTTGAAAAATGGGTATCATCCGCCCACGGACACGCCCACCTCTCATACAACCCAAAAATTTAAAACGCAATAAATAAACCTCTGTTTAACCTGTTAAAATTTGGCACATATGTTTTTTATAACAAAACAAAGATTGGTTTGAAAAATGGACATTATCCGCCCACGGACACGCCTACCTCCCATACATCGCGAAAATTGAAAACTGCATAACTTAGCTCGTAATAAGCCTACAACAATAAAATTTGGTGTGTATGTGTTTTATACGAACACAAAGATATCTTCGAAAAATGGACATAATCTGCTCAAGAACGCGCTCACCTCCCATACAACCCAAAAATTGAAAACGCAATAAATAAGCCTCTGTTTAACCTAGAGCTAAAATTTGGCTCATATGTTTTTTATGACAAGACAAAGATGGTTTTGAAAAATGGACTTCATCCGCCTACGGACACGCCTACCTCCCATACAACACAAAAAGTTTAAAACTCAATAAATAAGGTTATGTTTGTCATAGAGAAATTAAATTTGGTATGGATGTATTTTATACCAAAACTAAGGTGTGTTCAAAAATTGGGAGTAATCCGTCCATGAACTCGCCCACCTCCCATAGCGAAAGCACAATAAAGGCATTAACTGTGAGCTACAGGAATAATACTTGGCATGTGTACATTTTTTATCAACATTTAAATGCATATAAAAGATAGGCTTCATCCGCCCACGGAGACGCCCATTTACAATAAAAATTTTTTTGTTTTTGAAAAGTGGGTTTAGAGTATTTCATAGTCGGCCTAGACCGACTTTAGACTTTCTTTACTTGTTTTAATTTATTGTTTACGAACGTGGCACCCATTTTGACGTAAGATTTCTTATAGCCAAATGTTCATGTAAAATTTAAACCACCGACCCACTTGATATGTCTACAGTTGTAGCTACGTTTTGCGGTTTCACTTTGGAATTGTCCAGTACGAAATTGTAGATTCTTTGCACACATTCTGAGTTGGTCACCGTTTTTAATGCTCCCCCAGGTTGTTCATCTTTTATGCTGATTCGACCTATTTTGAAATTTCATTTAAAATACGAAGTTTATTCAAATTAACAAAAGGTTTATTTATAAACATATAAGAGGTGTTGACCGTTTATTGAACACCATTTCATCACACTCAACGCCTTTTTCTTTATATTCACCACCATCATTGTTTGAGTGTAAAAAAAAATAATATTAAGAAAATCATATTTTTTATTTTACTTGCTTAAACTAAAAGTTGTTTTGGATAAGATATTAATTTCTTGTCTTTTTTTAAAGATATTTTTATATATAATTGACTAAGACTTTAAAAATTAAAAACAAAAACATACATCAGTTGTATTTTTTCGAGTAACCACTTCGTGTAAATCATTAATTCTACAGCACAAACACCTTTTCAATAGCTCTACATAAGCAACAAAATCTGGCAACGTTTCGCTTTTTATACTGTTTATATTTTAATTAGTTGTGGTTCAAAGGTTACGCGTTGCAAAATATAATTTGCTGTACCATGTCTGAGCAAACTGAGCTCATATTTAAGAGAGTGTAAAAGGCCGTAGGGTCCAAAGGATTTACAAAGGAGCAGCAGGGTTAGCCTTGCATCAAGGTACGCGGTCTATGTTTGGCAAAAACAAAAGCAAGCATAAAGCAAAAACATACGAAATTATGTGTGGGTTGGTAATGAATATATGTTTGTGTGTGTATGTGTGTGTTTGGCTGTTGTGCAGAGTTCTTTAAATGCCTGGCAGGTCGGTCGTATGTTGTGGGTCCTCTTGATGTTGTTTGGAACAATGTGCAGAGCAAAAAACAAAAACTAGGTGGATCTTAGTTAGATGCTGTGAATATGGAGGGCGCACCATAAAGTTGACACCTACGCATTTGACATTCACTTTTTACTTTTTGTGCCAATTTCTTGTATGTCTTTTAAAGAAATCAAATATGAAAAGATTCTGTGACCTTTTAATACAAAACAAAATAAAAATATATGTATTAAATAATTCATAAAATAATTCTTTGCAGCTAAAATTCCGACATACAAATTGCAGTCAGTCAGTCAGCTTGCTATTATTTTCCCATTGAACTGAAAATTGCTGTCTGCACATGAGAAAGTGTTGCCGACTCATAAGTTAAGTGTAGGGTAGAGGAGGAAAAAAACAACAGCGAAAAACAACAAATAATAAATTTGCAACATATGCAGGTCGTTTGCAAACATTTCTACAATCATTTGTTAAGTGTCAATGGCACATATGTAAGAACAACAATAACAACAACAACAACAACAACAACAATAACAACAACAACAACCCAACAACAACGTGTACAAATATCACATCAAGTACAACAACATCAAGTACAACCACAACAACAAGCGCACTGCAAAACGAGTTACAAACATGAAAATCTTTGTCCACATTGAAGCTAAATTTATGCAAAATTTTGTGCGCTTTCATAAATTTTCACCATTCATCGCGACTGTCGCCACAGTTTGGGACATAAAAAAAAACAAGTTGAATAAAATAAAAGCAGAAGTAGATACGAAAAACTCTATAGAGGGTCATGTTAATGCGGGCGAATGTGCAGAAGTGATGCCTAAGTGATTATTTTTTTTTGTATATGCCGAATATGCTGAGTACACAAAAAGATATATTATATTCTACCAACCAACGCGGGAACTTCGATAGGGTTAAGAAATTTTAAAATTCTACAGTTGATGTTCTGAAATTACTTCATATTCAAGACATTTTTAAATAAAAGCTACTATCAAGTATTTCGAAAATTTTATACAACCTTGTCACAAAGTTTCGGATAAGCTTCAAAAATATATTTACGATAAATATAGCATGTTATCAGCTCAAGCATGAATAGAAACTGTATGAATAGAAAACCTGGCGATTTTTCTCTCTTTTTCCTAGAACTCGCCATAGTACCTAGGAGTATGCCTGGACAGCATTATCAGCAGATCCCCAGCTGCTTTGTAGACATGTAGAAGAATTTGCGGTAAGAACTGGGAAATAAGTTCTAAAGCATCTGTAGTGTGATGGTCGAAAACCCTAGAAGGATCAATCATACAGGAGCTAGAGTGAGTCCAAAGATCTGCAGCGATATGTATGACAGGCTGTATCAGGTCCATCCAAACAGTGTTAAAAAGGTTTGTTGCTTAAAAAAAAGTTTTATGGCTATTTAATTTTTATTTAGAGTTTGGTACGATCACAAAAAATACGTGCGATAGAAAACAGTGCAAAATTTAAGACTTTGTGGTGGGTGTAGAGATAAGAAAATTAAGCCTAGTGTCTGCTGTAAAAACAGAATAACGTTAGGAACTAGCAGAAGAATATATCTTGGATTTGGAGAAGGATGAAGTAGAGATCACGCCTGAGCAACAACAACGTAGATCACATTCTGAAACTGCCACAACTACTTAAAAGCTGGATTCCTAAAATGAAAACTCGACATCTAAAGAATCGACGACCAAAAATTTATACCAAAAATTGCAATAACTTCCAATATTTCTGTTCTTATTTCATCTAAACCATTGATTGCAATGGTTCCTCCAACTAAATTAATCTTTGTTTCTCGCTTAGCATCTGATACAACAGAAAATGATATAGATTTTTTCATCAAATCAAAGTTTAAATGCCCATCGACTCTTTCTACTCATAAATTCAAATACCTTAACACTCGACCGACTACTTCCTTTAGATTAACAGTTCCTGAAAATATGTTTAATACTATTGTTGATGTTAATTTTTGGCCGCGAAATACAATTGTACGCGAATTCGAACTCAAAAATAATCCGCGATTAGCAAATGTTATACACTTGCCTCGCCCGCGAAATTATTATTATTATTATTTAAGTTATTTAAATTCGAAATTGTGTAGGTACCAAATGTTAGGGGTCTTAATTCCAATTTTTCTGAAATGTTTTTTAACAGTTTTTCCTTCGAATATAAAATTATAATTTTCACGGAAACTTCGATTTGCTCCAATATCCTAAATTCCGAAATAATGTGTAATAATTAACAAATTTTCCGTAAAAACCGTTAAAATAAGATCGGTGGTGGTGTTATGATAACTGTTCATAACTCGTTTAATACTCTTAATAAAAAACATAGAACTTAAGACCTTGTGTTTGTAGATAAATACACTACTGTAAATCTCAATCGTTCAAACCCTGTATCTCTGCTGGAAGATGAACATCGTCAACCTCTTGAATTGACAGTATTACTAACTCTCGAAAATGATGATAAACTTACTCCTGGTAAGCAAAATATAAAAAGATATTACTTTAAAAAAAGAGACCATGTTAAACTCACCGCCTTACTTGCTCACACTGACTGATCACCAATTCTATATATTAAGCCACCGTATTCATATTATGACGATGAATCTTCGGTACAGTTTTTTAATGATACTTTACAAAGGTGCTTCTTATTGTGCGTCTTAACAAAGCAAAATAAATCTAAGCCATATAATTATAATTTAAACCCACCATGGCTAACAAATGAACTCAACTAATTCAAAAATTTAAAAAATCGCTTATTTAAAAAATATGGTTCTAATTTAGACTTTGCTTGTCGTTACAGATAAAAAAAAAAAAAAAAACAAAAACAAATTGGCCATTTCAGCCCTAGAAAAGACTTTGACCGAGCTTCTGATGATGAATTGTGTTGTGTGTGTTATTAAATAAATGTGTGCACACAATCGACCGAGAACTGGACCTTCATGTTATATACCGACTCCAAACGGCTAAAGTTCATGCTTCCAAGAAACTTTGCATGGCATTATTTACTCTCTGAGGTTTGCCATTGTCTGCAGAGAGGTGGTGACCGATCAGAAAAATTTTTTTATTGAAAAAAACTCTTCGCCGCGACTGGGGATCGAACTCGGGCTCCGAGCATGCTATGCCACACACTTAACCTGCATGCCACAGTCGTTACAGATACCAACTATAATATAAACAATGTTATTCTGCTTATAGTCAACATCAACTCTCAATTTAAAGATAATCCCAAAATTTTCTATACTTTTGTTAATTCAAAACGAAGGCCTCCAGCTTTCCACCCGTTATGAAATTCAATCAAGAAGAATCGTCTTGTGACAGTGTAATATCAAACATGTTTGCAAACTTCTGCAAATCAACTTTCTCCAATATACCATTTAATATGAGTACTGAGCATCCTTATCTATTGCCAGTTAACTCTTTTGAAACTCCAGTATAGACTCAATTATTGTTATGCATTACCTCCGACAAGTTAAATACTATTTTTCGAACAGCCCGGATGAAATCCCGTGTTGCATTTTAAAGGAATGTGCAAGCAACCTGTGTGCTCCTCTATTTAACATTTTCAATATATATTTTAATGAGAATTTTTATTTTTAAATGAAAAATAAATGATATTTAAGTGATAAGTGATTTTTAAGTGATATTTCTATAGAGATAAGTTAGCGTGAAGAAAACTGAATCGTGTAGCAGGGACGTAACCAGGACTTACCTTGAATGGTTTTGGTTTAAAAATAATACATAAGTACTTAAAAGAAAATTATCAAATAGTTGCCTTACCAGACATAGAACTTTTGGAACTGTTTTTTAATGTGAAATACTTTTATATATGATCATTTTCGATAATTTTTTGTAAAATGCTATGAGTTAGTATTGATTGATGCCAACGCTTTAGAATATTGTTAGTCTGCGTAAAATTTCCTGCATTTCTCGCTGATTTGTGTTTGAATTTAAGACTCGCAAACTACGAAGAGTAACTGAAACATAAAAGATGTTGTGGGAAAATAAAAAAAATCTATGTTTCAATGCGAAAATACTCAATTTTTGCTATGTATCGGACTTGATGAACCCAATACCTAGTTTATATGTCCGATATATACACAAAACTAACTTAGTATTAGAAAATAATACCTTTTTTTTTGTAAAAATTAGACAAAATATAGCAAATTCATATACCTAGTGGTGAAAAGACTATAAAAACAAATGATTTGATTTCGTAATTTGGACCTAATGGAACCTAATGTATGTTTTAATATTTTTGTACAGGTTTTGCAAAATTTAGGTAACTTGATGTCTAAAAACTGCGAAAAAGTCGGAGAAAAGAAACAATATTTTAAAATTTGAATCTAAAGTTGGGTGTCTTTTATATGGTATTGGTATATTGACCACTTATTTGATATTTGGCTCTTCTGCATGCCTTCGAAGTTTTTTGAAAAAATTATAACAGTGTTGTTTTTTACATATAAATACAAAATTTTAAAAAAAAGGTTTGGACTAGTCTTTCCTAGGTTTCGAGAAAAATATTCTAAATATCTGTATTTTCATATTTCGAGTGTTAAAGATGGATATTTGAGTCCTTAGGATTTGAGCAATTTGGAAATGAAACTGTTGCCGTTCGCATTGATTATAAATTTGAAGTCATACCACAAACATTTGAGATCAGCCAGTAGAAGAACTACGAGTATAAAGCATGGACGGTAACTGTTATGAGTTTTATTAAAAAAATTCGTTTTTAACATATATTTTTCGAGTTTTATTTTTTTAATCAAAAAATAATACTTATTTTCGAGTTTTATTTTTTACTCAAAACAAAATAACACCTATTTTTGAGTTATATTTTTTACTCAAAACAAAATAACACTTATTTTTGAGTTTTAATTTTTCGCTATCAAATAAAACTTATTTTTTAAGTTTTATTTTTGTACTCAGAAAATTACACTTTTTTTCTAGTTTAATTTTTTTGCTCTGAAATACAACTTAAACTTCGAGTTTTATGTTTTTACCCAGTAAATAACATTTTTTTTTTTTTTATTTATTTTTCGCTCTGAAATAAAACTAATTTTTTGAGTTTAATTTATTTGTTAGAAACTAAAACTTATTTGAAATAAAACTAATTTTTTTAAGTTTTATATTTTTACTCAGAAAATAACACTTACTTTTGAGTCTTATTTTTTCGCTCTGAAATAGATCTTATATCTTGAGTTTTATTTTTTTACTCTGAAAAAAAAACTTAATTTTTGAGTTATATTCTTCACTCAAATGAAACACTTATTTTTTTAATTTTATTTTTAACTCAGAATATAACACTTTTTTTTAAGTTTTACTTAATTTAAGACTCATGTCATTTTTATATCAACTCTTAAATTGGACTCTCGTTTAATTATGGCTCATTTTGTGTGCCATATTTAAAAGAAATAAGTTTAATTGCCCGAATAAATGTATAAAACTCAAAAAAAAATTTATTTTCTGAGTAAAACAAATAATAATTAAAAAATAAGTTTTATTTTCTACGGAAAAAAAATAAAACTCAAAACATATGTTTTTTTTTAGAGCGAAAAAATAAAACTCAAAAATAAGTTTTATACTTAATAAGTTTTTTAAGTAAAAATGTAAATCTCAAATTTGTTTTATTTCAGAGTGAAACAATATATTACACAATATAATGAAACAATTTTTTTTTTAAGTCAATATATTACAATATTTTTGTACAGCAAATGTAACAATGATCAATTTAGTATACGTGACATTCTTCTTCAGTGCCTTTGATACAATGATTTTTTTCCTTCAAAATTTTCAATATAACAGCTTTTTCGGTCCCAACTTTACAACTCAAAATGTGTTAAGTAAAAAATATGCACCTGCAGAGAAATTTTTTCTTGATCAAGAAATTATTTACAATTATCAAATTTGTGAAAACCTCTTTAAAAATCTGTCACCTCTTGAATCATTTTTTTTAAATGAAAGAAATTTGTGATCAATTGAACATTAATTTATGTTACTTAAAACTCATTTTCTGAATCAAGATTTTAAAAAATATGTGAAATATTTTCGAACCGATAACCGATGACATTCATTCTTGATAAGATTTTTTAAGGATTAAATAGGAGCATAATGACAGAAAAAGTTGTTTTGTGACTTGCAACTATCATGTGTCATGACCATAAATCAATTGGAATCCTTCTTTCTTATGATGAACTTTTCTATCAATTAAAACTTTCCTTAGAATTTTTATAATTATTTTTAATTTTTCATTAAAATATTTAAATGTTTTATCTTTATATCTTTCCTTTTTTTGATTTTTCAGAATTAGTTTATTTTACGCTAGGGAAAGTTCACGTTTCCACAGGAATATTCAAGATTGGGCTATAGCTATAGATGCTTGAACTTATAACAAATTCTATACAAAATTGTTCTCAGCGAATTCGAGTTCGAAACTGAAGGCACATTTGTTCAGAAGAATATGCAAGCGAACAATCAGTATTTGAATTAGAAAGAATGGAAACGAACTGACTTTATTTTTATGAAAACTAAGGCTTTAAGACATAAATAAGATAATATGTAAATGTGGTTAGAGCTTTCATTACAAAAATAATGCTGAGGCTCTATTAAGCTTTTGAATTTAACTACTGTTATGCCGTACAACATCAATATTAACTTAGAATCTTCGAGTTACAGATTGAAATTTTGATTGCAAGCTCTATAGAAACCCTATCGAAGCTTTAGCTTTTGACATGATTTAATTTATTGATCCTCATCGAAGTTCATGTCTTAGTTGGGCGCATTTGTAAAGTTATTGTACCAATTAAGTTATTTTACCAAATGACTCAATATATAAAATGGTCCAAAGATTGTTCCATATGATTTCTGGAAAAATAATTACAAAAACCAACCAAGATATCAAAAATAACTTTGACATCTTGATCATCAACAACCATAACACAAACAACAACAACATCGTTGATAATGCATGTCGTTTGTTTTTTCTACTCAGAATTGCATTCATCGCTTTTGCTGCAATTTAAGACGTCATAACATGCCGCTAATGACACAAGTGCAACATATAAAAGAGACACCAGACCAGGGGCTCGTCGTCCAAGTGCTCGGTATACATAGTTTGGTTTGCAAAATTAAATGAAATAAAGTGCATTAAAATGAGCAGAGAAAAACAACGCGTTGTACCAACCACTTGTAAAAGCATGTTTAACAGGCATTTACAAAAAAAACACACACACACATTTACATAAACACACACACACACATATGCACACACAGAAATGCACATAGAACCTCATCCCACACATCTTGGGTTGAATGCCAGCACATTCATTTAGTCCATGGCAATGATCGTCATTAATAAAAACCAGCCAACCTCATTCGAGTCAAAAGCGGGGACGACCTAGTGTAGTGCTTGTTGTTATAGTAGTTATTATTTGTTGTTTTTTTTTTTTGGGTCATATTGCTTGAGTTTAGTTTTAGCACATGTACGCGCAGCAACAGGAAGCGACCAAAGTAAGATATTTTCTCTATTTTTGTCACTAGACAGTTACGAAAGAATTTTGACCTTTCGTAGCTAGATGGATTGTAAAGGATGCGAGAATAAAAAACAAGATATTGGGAAGATATAAGTCAATGATATTTATGAACATGAGAAATAAAAGAATTTGTAGAAAAAGAAATATCTTGAAAATATACTGAACCATGAATAAGAAGTCAGGCCAAACTTCTTCAGAATCGAATGATGTACGAAAAGTTTCTGTCGTTGTTAGGATTTTGAAACGCTTTACTTTCATTGACCGTGCTTAAACTAGGCATAGGATGGTCTCTCGTTTGCTTTTTCATAATGCTGCCTTGAACATAAAAGTTCTCCGAAACTATTTCTAGAGAGAGAGGGGTTAGTTAACCCTTTCACCGCCGCGCGATCGACTGAGAATTTCGGGAGATTTTCAAGGTTTGCTACTAGATTTCCCAGAAAGAAAACATCCATCATCACATTTTACCGCCACCGACTCCCAACCCCCCAGTGCACGAGTGCCATAAAATCGCGACAAAAATGTGTGTGTGGGTGCGAAGAAATTAGAGAATCTTTTTCAAACTTGTTGCATTTTGAAGTGCCATATGGCACTCGCGGCGGTGATAGGGTTAATGAGACGTTAAAAAGATAATTCAATCTTTGCCAAGGATGGAATGTTCTCCCGAAAAGGCATAGAAGGCAAAAAACATGTAGATATAGCTGAAGAGAGTGGGTCTCACACAAGTTTGACCGGTAGAATATGAAACTAATAAAATGAGCAAAAGCTTATCTCGTTTGCATGAAACTGAAGTTAGATTTGGATTATTTTTAGACTCTAAAACACTGTGTTGTCGATTAATGAAGAAATGTTAAGAATATGGAGTTGTCTTTGGTTGAGATATTTCGTGAGGACAGTTCTACGAAAAAATATTGAATGATCAAGTGCTGATATCTACAAAAAAAAGTAAGCATGAAAAAACATGAGGAGCTACTTTAACTTATTGTATAGTCCATACAATTTCTGATTGATCTTTCAGTTAATTTATGTTTAAAATCTCATACTTGAGGGCAACAATGGTTCAAGAAAGGTTATGCTATGGCTTTGCTTAGTTCTGAGCGAGACGCAACAAATAAAATTAATTTCGAAAACTTCATCGATTAAGAGTATCTGACAGTAACTTTTAATATCTGATGCTGGAAAGCTTTCAAAACATACATCTATTAAGCTACCGCGGCTGTGGTATTGCGTGCTTAATGTGTTTCGTGCCAGCCAACGAATCCTGAGAATTGATCCTTACCTCAGGCAAAATTGTTTTCAATAATTGAATATGTGTCCATCCACTTTATGGAAGATTTTGCAGAATGATCTTGGTTTGCTGCTTACAAAATCCAACTCGTGCAAGAGTTGAAGCCACAGGATCACCTAGCAAGGCGTAATTTCGGTGAATGGGCCCAAACTAATATTTCCGTTGATCCCGATTTTCATAAGAAAATTTTGTTTAGCGATGAAGCTCACTTTTGGTTAAATGGCTACGTCAGTAAGCAAAACTGCCGTATTTGGAGTGAAGATAATCCTCAAGTGTATGTTGAGACACCGTTACATCCAGATGACTATTAGTTGTGCTTTATGGTCTGGTCCAATCATTGGTCCGTACTTCTTTAAAAACGATGCTGGCCAGAACGTTAGAGTAAATGGTGACCGCTATGGAGCCATGACTACTGAATTTTTCATTCCTCAATTTCAACAAATTTCAAATATTTTGTTTAGATTTAAAACGTTGAAATCAGCCACCTCTGGATTAAGGTTCCCAACTGTCCCGGATTTCGCGGGACGTCCCGCATTTCAGGTAATTTTTTGGCGTCCCGCAACGACCCCTTGCGAGACGCCTTTTGCCCCGCATTTAAGAACTTAAGAGAGTTTGTATCTAAAATTCTAATTCGACATGAAACACAGTTTGCTAAAACTGTTTAATTATACCCTAAACCTGAAAGGTCAGGGTATATTAACTTTGTGCAAACGTTTGTAACGCATAGAACGAAGCAAGTCCGGTATAGAAAAGTATATATATTCTTGATCAGCGTCACCACGTGAGTCGAGCTATCCATGTCCGTCCGTCCGTCCGTCCGTCCGTCTGTGTGTTGTCCGTATACACAGGATAAGAAGAAGGAGTTGAGATAATTGGATGAAACTTGGTACACATAGTCACATGGACCAAAGGATCTGCACTATTGAATATTTTTGGAATCCGCCCACGGACACGCCTACCTCCCATACAATGCAAAAATGTAAAACTGCATAACTCAGCTTATAATTAACTTACAATAATCAAATTTGGTGTGTATCTGTTTGATATCAACACAAAGATGTTTTTGAAAAATGGGTGTCGTCCGCCCACGGACACGCCCACCTCCCATACAACCCAAAAATTGAAAACGCAATAACTAAGTCTCTGTTTAACCTACAGAGATAAAATGTGGCAGGTATAATATTTATAACAAACCAAAGATGGTTTTGAAAAATGGACATCATCCGCCCACGGACACGCCTACCTCCCATACAACGCGAAAATTGAAAACTGCATAACTCAGCTCATAGTTAACCTACAACAATAAAATTTGATATGTATGTGTTTTATACCAACACAAAGATGCTTTCGAAAAATAGACGTCATCCGCTCACTGACACGCCCACCTCCCATACAACCCAAAAATTGAAAACGCAATAAATAAGCCTGTGTTCAACCTAAAGAGCTAAAATTTGGCACATATGTTTTTTATGACAAGACAAAGATGGTTTTGAAAAATGGACGTCATCCGCCTATGGACACGCCTACCTCCCATATAACCCAAAAAGTTGAAAACTCAATAAATAAAGTTATGTTTGTCATAGAGAAATTAAGTTTGGTATGTATGTATTTTATAACAAAACAAAGGTGTGTTCAAAAATTGGGAGTTATCCGTCCAAAAACTCGCCCACCTCCCATAGCAAAAGCACAATAAAGGCATTAACTGTGAGCTACAGGAATAAAACTTGGTATGTGTACATTTTTCATCAACATTTAAATGCACATAAAATATAGGCTTCATTAGCCCACGGACACGCCCATTTACAATACAAATTTTTTTGTTTTTGAAAAGTGGGTTTAGGGTATTTCATAGTCGGCCTACACCGACTTTAGACTTTCTTTACTTGTTTTATTATCAAATTAAATTTATCATTTATTTTTCATACATATTATTGATCAAAACGTTTTGGATCTATTTTTTTGGTTTTTTCATGAATTAGGCAAGAGCTGGAAAGAGATCTAAACAATGTCAAGGATCAATGCGATGGTGTTCTAGTCATCGTTGATTACCTTTATTCCTCAAAGAATATAAGGAAATATTTAATAAAATAAAAAATTGCATCTATGTTGTTCCGCATTTTTAAGCCAAGTCCCGCATTTTTTATGGTTCTGTCCCGATTTGGTACTCTCCAGAGTTGGCAACCCTACTCTGGATACACATTAAATAAAATAAGTAAGCAATGTTAAAAAAATAGTTGCAACTATTTACTCTGGTTACTGTGTTTAGCAATATTAAAGTAAAAGTAAACAAGTGCAGAAAGTCAAAAGTCGCTCTAGCCCGACTATGAAATACCCTAAACCTACTTTTTCAAAATACAACAATGAGTCCCATATTTTATATACATTTCAATTTTGGTAAAAAATTTACACATACTAAGTTTTATTCGTGTAGTTCACATATTGATGCTTTGATATTGTTTTAGTTATTGTGGGTTGTATGGGAGGTGGCCGTGTTTGTAGACGGATTCGTTAGTATTTCATATTTTTAGTAAAACTACGATTAATGTCGCCTATTTGTGACATTTTCCTTGGCCACTTCTCTTTTTAAGAACTCCCAGACGTTCTCTATTGGGTTCATATCATTTGAGTTTCCCGACCATTCGAGAACTGTAATTGTTTTCTTCTCTAAAAATGAAGATACAGTTTATGCCTTATGGCATCGTGTAGAGTCATGCAGATCATGATCATACAAATGATCATCGACCATACTATCATACTAAGTGAATGTTTAACTCTTTTTAAAACACAGTCTGGATGAAATTTTTCGCCGTTTTTACGTCTTCTCACTAACTCGTTGATCAGTTTAAGTTTGGAAAAATGGCTCATCAGAAAAGCGTATCTAAAGAAGGGTTCTCAATGACATTAAGTGAGCATAAAGCATTATATTATGTCGACAGATATTGCTAAATTGGTTTAGCTGACAGTGACTTACCCTCCCACTCGGTAACTGTCTAGTTTTTGTGGATGTTAGCCCACTTTAAACGCCTTTTAACCATAGATGGCGTTAGGAGTGGTTTCTTTGCTAGTTGTAGCGATGAGAACCCAAATTATTTAATGTGACGTCGTACAGTTCTTGAGGAAATCTTAATTTCCTGATCTTGATTCCAATGTTTTTTACGATTTTCAATGCATATGCCACAAATTTTTCTCATATCTCTAGCTGTTGGCAGTCGTTTTCGTTCACAATTTCCAACTCGAGATGCCTAATTCAATTTTATTTTGAATTTTTTTCTTAATTCTGTCAACAGACGCTCATGAAACATTAGTTAATGAGGCAATAAATCTATTCGAATACTCAGTATTCAAAGTTAGTGCTTCTTTTTGGGATATATTCGTAGTTTTAAGGATTTTTGCCTTACCCATCAGAGAACTGCAATGAGTATTCGACAGAAATGGGATACTCAAATCATACCCGAGATACCCGAGTTTCTTGCTGTTATCTGCCCTATCCATACTCAATTAAATATGTAAACTACTTAGACTCATTCGCTCATTAGCATATTTTCGGGTATGAGTTCATACTTATATCCGAGAGCGGCGTGATCCGAACCACTTTGATTTGTTTTCAATGAGTGTGTTGAGTTAGTGTATAGGAAGGAAGCTCGACCCAAGTGTATTTTGAGTGTATCCTGAGTACTGCTCTTTCCCTGCCAACGTCTCTATTTTGTTTGGATTTGTTCTTTGCGTATGTTTTTTCGTAATCGTACTGCAGACAATATCAGCTGAAGTTTTTTTTATTGTGTTTTTGTAGGAATTTCGTTGTTGGTATTTTTCAGTTACACTCTAGAAAGAAAAGAAAATAACAACAACGTTTTATTGTCAGTTTTGTTTTTTTTTTCTTTCTGTTACGCGTTCGTTCGTGTAAGCTGAATACATAAAACAAACAAAATAAAAAAACAAAAAAGAACACATCCCAATCAGCCAAACAAGCTTGGAATAAGCTTTAAACAAGCTTACACACGTAAGCATCAAGCTTGGATAACGCTTTCATTTACTATTGTAGAACGCTTACATGTAATTGTAGGATAAACGAAAGTGAACCCTTGGAATAATATTCCTTTCTTCAAGCTTAATCCCAGTGTTGTTTTTACAATTGGATATAAGTGTTTTAATAAGCTTTTTCCAAGTGTGCTACATTCAACAAATCAATTAGCACTCGCAAAAAATTTTTATTCCGTGGCTCAGTTGGTAAGCCCCTGGTTATTTGATTTGTTGTGATTTGGACATCCAAGGTTCAATTCCCAACCGGAACATTTTTATTTTTATTTATTTTTTATTTTCGTTTGTTAAAATTGAAGCATATATTTATATGAAAAATTGCATGTCTTCAAAAATTTTTGTGTTTGCTACCCCAGGGATCGAACGCGCGAACCACCGCATATGAGTCGGACACTCTAACAGCTTGCCGTTAGCCTTATGGCTGCTGAGCGAACAAAATGAAAATGTATGTATATATGAGAGCATCACAACTTTGAACAGTTGTGAAACTATTACCGTTGTCAGCGTTATCTAAGTATGATTGCAAAACACTTACTTAATGCAAGCCTTTCCAACTATTATTGTACATCACTTGCTTTTTGTGTTTTACGCAATAGTTATACAAAGCAACTTGGAAATTTATTACCCGGGCAAATGTTTTTCAAGCGTGCTTGGATAAGGCTTGCTTTTTGTATTGCATGTAAGCTTAATCCAAGCACTATTTCTAAATGGTTGATTGGGATGTTTCTGTTACACACAAAAAACTGGTTTACTTCTCACTGCTGCGCTCATCTGCGCTCTGCTTCACACCAGTGGCAGAATGAACCGAGTGATTCGGGTGTTTTTGTCGATTATGAGTTCTTGGGTAAGTATGATGAGTATCAACAAGACGACAACAACCATAAGTATTTATGAACCGAAAAACCCGATCTATGCCCGATCCGACTTGTGATTGAGTATTCTCATATTTATTTGAGCCGCCGCATTGAAGCTTCGTGAAAGTGAGTATGAATAGGGTTGCGTGCTGTGAGGGTTGAGTAGGTTTTTGGACTCATTTTTTTCGGATCTACTCAGAGTCTCAAAAAACCTACCCGTTGCAGTTCTCTGTTACCCATGTTAAAAGTTGTATTTCTGTTAGAACAGGTGATATTATACATATTTTCTATACAATTTTAAACAATATAAAGTTATTAATTTCAAAAATTTTAAAATCAAACGAATCATTTCTTTAAAACTTCTTTTTTACGACGAGCTATACGTGGTGTTTGAAATCAGAAACAATTGTATTTGCGATTTTAACTTGATTAAGAGGAAATAACAGTAAAAATGCTTTTGATAAAAGTGCATTATATAAAAGGTAAATAAAGAAGAGAAAAAAAAGAGATGAGCTTTTTTTTAAAAATTTCACCAGAAATGAGTTTTTTTATAAAAATAACGAATTTTTAAAAGCGGCTCTCATAATTTGGCCCCCCACTGAACATAATGCTCTGATTTAAAAATTGTTTATAGCCTAGCACTTCTTCCTCCTCCCTCCCTGTGGACACCCATGACTAATAAGCTTGTTTATGCATTATGTATGTGGCTCTATATAAGCATGCGTTTACTGAGTTTCTAGCTCTAATCTTCTTAGTTTTTACATTTATTGACTTCTCAATAAATTTAAGATACACCTGACTGTACCCTGAAGTTTTTGCCTTTTTCAAACAATAGCAAAGTTTACGCCATAATTTTCTTTTAACATTAAAAAGTTTTTGCATTAACTTTTGTTTATTTTCAACGAAAGTTTTTTATTAACTTTTCTGCCCATATATTACAGTATTTTTTTTTCTTTACTAAAAGTCATAAAAAAAACTACCACACAATCGTAAACATTCGGCTCTCTCATACACTACAATGTCTTACAAGCAGAAATAAACATAAGTTAGAGTCAGCGACCAACTCCTTGCCACATCCTTTCATAAAAACGATTGGAAAATAAAACAATTTTCTCTCTATTTATGACGTAAACAAATTTTCTCTCTGGTATGGGAAATTGCGATGAATGTGTTGAAATAATTGTTTACAAAAGGCATGTGTTGCGTTGGAAATCAAGTTGAAAACAGAAAAAAAAAAAAAATAATCAATTCCTTACTTAAAGCAGAGGTTCTCTATTGCATATAAATGCAAGTTCTAAAAGATATTTTATAAATATTTTATACATATTATTTAACTTATAAGGAATTGCTATTTGGATGCGCATATATGTATATATATGCTCATATATGATCATATCAATCAGTTTATCTTCAAAATACATTTAATTTCTTCAATTCAATTCAACTATTCATAAATTATGTCTTGTTTTATAAAGCAAAAAAAAAAAAAAAATTAAATGTTTCAATTATCCTGCAGTTAATTCTAGAAATAAACCGTACATACACGGAGAAAAATCGAGGCTTTTAACTTGTTTGGAGGCAAACAAAATATGTTTGTGGATGATGTTGCAAATAAAGTTCTATTTAAAATTATCAAAAATTTGTTCAGACTAGAAGATAATATCTTTGTGACACCTAAATTGAGAGAGAGTTTGCAGAAAAAGTTCATTAAAAATACGTTATGTTTAGTTTCAACAAACTTTTTCTGTATTCACTCTTTGGTTTTAGCAACAATTTGTTCAGATACAAACGAAATATGTTCGGAAATATTGTTGCAAATAAATCTTGTTCGAATCCGAACATACTTTGTTTAACATTAAAAGAGAAAAAAGAGAGCAGTATGCTTATTATTTCAGACTCTAAACAATATTTGCATCTAAATGTAAAATATTTACAACAATTGAGAGAAATGAGAAAAATTTAAGCCTCAAAAAAAATTTGTTTGCATCTAAACAATAAATGTTCGAAATTTTAAACAAAAGTTTGGAAGTTTGGCAACGTCCTTTGAAATTTGGCAATGTTGTTGAATGAAATACATTGTCAAAGTGTTAATTGCGTTTGAGAAGCTGAGTTCTGTGTTCTTTAGTTCTGTGTATATTCTGTGTATTTGTTAAACGTAAGTAATTTTTTATTAATTTAACCTTTTTAATTATTTCATTGCTTAAATTAAGATTTAATAAAGTATATATGAAAATGCTTATTCAAGCCGCTTACGGTGAAGACAAATTATTAATAGCAAAAGGAGAGCGTTGAGTATTGAAGGCGTTATTAACAGGCGGTCACATATTTCATCAACGAAAATCTTTCCATGTGATGGTAAGTAATCAGCCCATTTCTGAATGATTTTACCCGGGGAATCGAAAAGAGAATTTTTCATTTTTAAGATAAGGTTCAAAAACATTTTGGAACTTTTTATTGCGATTTTCTTCATCAACCGTCAATATTCATGAGTGCATAAAAAAATTTGATATTTTTATCTGCTATCGTAAAAATGAAAACTCCCTTTTCCGATTCCCGAGGAGAAATCATTATTCCAATTATTAAAATTATTCTGAATCACACTCTGTAGTACACCAACGATGAAAAAGGCATGAGAATCAATACTTTCTTCAAAACAAAATTGTATTGCTTCTCGTGTCTTTCTCTTCGCTGGTGTACTTCTTTGTGATGCAGTAAGTGATTTTAAAAGTAATTATCTTTCTTTACACGTTTAAATTTCACTAGAAGCCGAAGTATTGGAAAATATTATGTTTTTAGAAGCAAATAGCACCGAATGGTCGGAAATTATTGAAAAATGGACTGCCACCATTACATACATACATTCCGGAAACAAGAGCTAAAAAGTAGTATTTCCACGTATGACTACATTCATAAGTATCCAGAACCTCAAGGAAAGAAAGGAGTCGAGCTAGTGCACATAGACGTGCACATATATGTGTGTATTTGTAATAATATTTTAATAAAAATCCATTGAAATATTTAACAAAAGGCTCATTCCATACAGACGAGTGTGACGTTTTGACTACTTTATCGTGCTGAAAATGGTATTAACCGGTTAAAATCTTAGCAATTTACTATAGGGTATTTTAGAAGATGCCCCAAGGTTTCAAAATGCTAAAACATAATGCAGTTATTTATACTAGTTTAATAGTTACATTCGCTTAAACACCTGGGACTGGTGTGACGAGCACAAGTTTAAAAACTAAAAATTCTGAGTTTAACATTGAAATTCAGTCCATGTGCCACAATAAGACCATTTTTGACTTGCATATATTCAAATTTAATATATTTTCTGTTGAATACAAGTGAAAAATATTTTGAAAAAATGGCGATAACCATTCTTTTTTAAACTTTTAAATGGGACGGGTGTGACATAAGATTGTCCCGGGTGTGACGAGTGCGAATGATGTGGGAATTATATATAAGAACTTAATGGGTATAATAACTTTCACATATTTTTGACACTTAAATCAAAAAAAATATGTTTTTAATTAATGTATTAATTAAAAAAAAAAATATTTTTTGCAAACCTATTACAACCTATTCTAACACAACATTAATATCTTTTTTAATATTACTAACCTTATTTTTTTAAAAGTTGTATCAAAAGATGACTGATTTTAAGGTTTAAATTAAATCAAAATATTTAAAAAATTTTTTCAACTCGAAGTTTGTTTAGTTAAATTGTCAAAATAATATAATAAAGCATTTCATTTAAAAATATTTTTGCAGCAGGACTAACTTAAGATTCCACTTCAATTCGAAAACCAAAAATTACTTCAAATACATTCATTTTAAAATTCATGTTTCCGTTCCTCATTTCTGTGGAATGAGCCAAAAGCAATAATATCCTTTTTTTTTAAAACAGACTCGTTCAAATAATATTTGTTTGAAACGTAAGTAAACTTCTTCAATGTGCAAAACTATTATATTCGGATAACTAGATGATGCAAACAATGTTTGTTTGTATCTGAACAATTCCTTTTTAAGGTGCAAAAATGTAATGTTCGAGTATCTGTTTCATTCAAACAATGTTTGTTTGTACCTGAACAACTTCTTTTTGTAGTGTTCTGGTAACTGATTGATGCAAACAATGCTTGTTTGTACCTGAATATTTTCTTATTTAGGTCCAAAAAATATTTTATTCGGATCACAGTATAATGCGAACAATGTTTGTTTGTAGCTGAACGATTGCTTTTTAAAGTGCAAAAATGTAATGTTCGGGTAACTGTTTCATGCAAACAAACATTGTTCACTCACAAACATTATGTTATTGTACATTAAGAGAGAGAGAGAGAGAGATAAATTTGCAAATCATATCTGCAAATAGAGAGTGAGAGCGTGTATTTCTGCAAAGTCCCATGCGTTCTCAATATGTGCCAAACAATAATGTATTGCCAGCAGAGTTTGTTTGGGACAGTGTTATAAATTTTCTGCGTGTAGCGCCTATAAGCAACTTTTTAAATATGTATTAAAACCATCGCATTGCCATGCAGATATGCGACTATGAGACTAAAAAGCTCAACTTCTGTCTTACAACCCTGTTGATTAAACAAAACAACTACTTGTTTCCGCAAAACCACTGTGCACTTGTTCGCTTAATCCATGACGTGTCAGCGCGTGGGAGCAAGAATGTCCTTGAACTTCATATGACAAGTTGTCCGAAATAAAACCAACGCGCCAAGATGCTCTTAAAGTGCACCCAAAGACGCCTTGATAAAAATTCACAAGTGCAACGCACTAATTATTCAGCACCATTTGAGCTGCCTTCACGTACTCACTATTTCCCTCTCCAACCTTTACCCATACCCTTCAGCTAGAAATTTTTGCACCAGTAGAGTCAATAGCCGAGAAGAACCAATGCAACAACTTAATTACCATCACAAGTTAAAAGAAGTGTTCAACGCCAGCGTGTTACCCTGCGTGCTGCTGTTGCAACCAACATTCAACATGGAACACCATCAACGCCACCATCATCATCGTCACCAGTCTGTGCTACATCAGCTCAATTCCCGTGTTTTGGTGCCTTAAAATCCGAACGTGCCGAAAATATCGCTTAATTAACATTTTTGCGCTCCAAGCTTTAAAGGTAATTAACGCGTTCACTTAATGCAAACACCATACCATGCAGCAGGTTCCAAACGTAAAGAGAGTAGTACGACAACGTTGTCGCAACAGTAGAACGAACGAACGTCAGCTGCAACAGCGGAAGGACATGGAATCACTTGTCCAATAAATGCTTCTTCAATGGATGGCATGGATTTCTTATTCATCGATGTTGTCGTTTTTGTTGTTGGTGTTGCCATCTTAATGGGTGGGCGCCATGCGGTGTTTAAGTTGATACTCAAATTGAACAAAACAACAACAACAACAGCAACAGCAACCAACAACAAACTTAAGCACGTTGTTTCATTGCATTGCTTTTCCCTCTACCTTCCTTCCTTGCCATGATAAAAATTCGTAAAAATATGCGACAACTTCAACCATTCCGGATAGTAGCTGAGCTGAGAAAGAAGTGTTTGGCAGCGAAGCCTCTTAAATGTAATTTAATTAATTTATTCACATTATTCAATGAAGCGCGATGTCGAATGCGTAATTATTTACAAGAGTGCACTACATGTGGCAGTAATGGTTGTGGACAGGAAAAATAACAAAAAAAAAAAAAAACCAAAAATTAAATGGAAGTGCATTGACGAGGCACGAGAGGAAAAACTAAGTATTCAATATTCTGTTGAGCAGAGCTTACGGAAGGAAGTGAAAACAAGCAATCGACTGATATCACAGTGCAACACTTTTGTTATAAAACACTGTGCAACATAACTTTTCTAACATAAACCAGAATATTTTGAGAAGAAACTATGAGCGCAAAATATGTTATATTTCCCTCGTTTAGCTGCATCTGATGGAATGTTTTTTTTTTGCATTTTTCCTAGAGAATTTTTTTGAAAGTGAAATATTAATTTTCTTTCGAGTAAAAATTGTATTTTTAGGTGAATTAGATGCTAATCACCAATTAAATACATACACTAACGATAATTACAAATATATTTTTGATTTCAAATAAAATGTTGGCTTTGTACGAGGATATTTCAATGAGTCCTTAGAAAACTCAAGCTTCTTTTAGCTCTATAAATCTTTATAAGCGTTTTTCCAAATTTTTGAAAGCCGTCAAAAAGTAGCATTTTAGAAACTCATTAAAATAGGCATTTGCTTGGGAAGTAAGAAAAAGTAGCTGAAAGCTAAATCTTATATTAACACTGGATTTTGTAATGATTGGCACTTTTACCCTATAGTACATGACACATGAAATTTGTTCAGCAATTTAATGTGCATTCATAATCAAATTTCATAACAAATTTCAATGATTTTTATATGAATCACACTGAATCAAAACAAATACACAATAATTATGAATGAGTACTTGATATCCATGAATCGCATTCATGACTTTTGATACAGTAATCAATTACAAGATTCGAATAGTCTATTCATATTACAGCAAAATTTTTTAAAAAGGTACATAAAAAATGCATTAAAGACGTATAAACCAAAATTGAGTCGTAATGGCATTGTTGGTCGCAATGCTCATATGACTAGATCTCGATATAGTCGTAGAGAAAAAATTTGTTCATGTGTCATTTTTCATGTCTTGTCTAGAGAATATTATGGATTATGTTGTCAATAACTCAATAATTGATCAGTTTCATCTTACCTGCTATAAACTGGTTAAGAGAAACGTTATAATGGAGAACGCAGAGAGAGTCTCTTTCAAATTGGAAGTGTCTTCTTAATTTGTTTGATGAAATTATAAAACAAATCTTTTGGGCTGAAGATGTGAGGGTGCGCCTTTTTAAAAATGCTCAAAAAGAAAGAATAAAACAAGTAAAGAAAGTCTAAAATAGGTCTAGGCCGAGTATGAAATACCAGAAACCTACTTTTTCAAAACAAATAATATTATTGAAAATGGGCAGATGAAAATTTACACATTCCAAGTTTTATTCCTGTAGTTCACAGTTACTGCATTCATTGTGCTTTCGCTATGAGAGATGGGCGTCTTCATGGATGGATTACGCCCAATTTTTGAACACACCTTCCCTGCAAACATTTTTAATCGTCTGAAAATCTCCAGCGAATCGCTTGGAAGATGAAACGATCGCCGGCGAGCTCTTCTGAGAGTCTTCCGGGAATCGTCGAGTTTAAGCAGCTGAGGCCATAAAAGCGATTCGCCGGCGAATCGCCAAGATGAGTCTTAAGCGATTCGCCTGGAAGATTCGCCAACGAATCGCCGAGAAGAGTCTTAGGCGATTCGCCAGGAAGAGTCGCGAACGATTCGCGGAGAGGAGTCTTAAGCGATTCGCCGGGAAGATTCGCCAACGAATCGCCGAGAAGAGTCTTAGGCGATTCGCCAGGAAGAGTCGCGAACGATTCGCTGAAAGGAGTCTTAAGCGATTCGCCAACGAATGGCAGAAGGAGATTTTGTTTGTTGCAGAGCATCGTTGTTGAATGTTACAAGTTGTTGCATGTTTGAACTAGCGGGCTCTTCAGACGTTGTTTTATCCCAGTTTCATGAAATTTCTTAAAAGCTAAATTTTTTGATTAATTTAAACGATTTTTCAGAGCCTGCTTCATATAACAATGATAGATTTTGAAAGCTTTTTAAAAAGCAATCTTCCAACGATCGCCGGAATGAGCGAAGGAAGATTTTAAAATTTTTTTGAATCGCGCATTCATCCCTTGGGCGATCAAAAAGCGATCAATCCTCCAACGATCGCCGGAATGAGCGAAGGAAGATTTTGAACATTTTTTGTCAATCGCGCATTCATCGCTTGGGCGATCGAAAAGCGAACCATCTTCCAACGATCGCCGGAATGAGCGAAGGAAGATTTTTAAATTTTTTGAGAATCGCGTATTCATCGCTTCGGCGATCGAAAAGCGATCAATCTTCCAAAGAACCCTTAGGCGAAGCGCTAGCGCGTCGCCAAATCTTCTTATCTACCAATCGTCTTCCAAATGTTTGCAGGGTTATTTTTGGTATGAAATACATACATACCAAATTTTATCTCTCTATGACAAACATAATCTTATTTATTGAGTTTTAAACTTCTTGGGTTGTATGGGAAATAGGCGTGTCCGTGGGCAGATGACGTCACTTTTTCCAAACCATCTTTGTTTTGTCCCAAAAAATATACGTGCCAAATTTTATTTCTGTAGGTTAAACAGATGCTTAGTTATTGTGTTTTCAATTTTTGGGTTGTATGAAAGGTGGGTGTGTCCGTATGCGGATGATACCTACTTTTCGAAGACATATTTTTGTTAATACAAAACACAAACATACCAAATTTTATTGTTGTAGGCTAATTATGAGCTTATTTATGCAGTTTTCAATTTTTGCGTTGTATGGGAGGCAGGCGTGTCTGTGGGCGGATTCCAAAAATATTCAATAGTGCAGATTCTTGAGTGCATGTGACTATGTGTACCGAGTTTCATTCAATTATCTCAACTCCTTCTTCTTATCCTGTGTTTGTGGATAACACACAGACGGACGGACAGATGGACAGACGGACAGACGGACGAACGGATGGACGGACATGAATAGCTCGATTCACGAAGTGACTCTGATCACGAATATATATACTTTTCTATACCGGATTTGCTTCGTTCTATGCGCTACAAACGTTTGCACAAAGTTAATATACCCTGACCTTTCAGGTTTAGTGTATAAAAACATGTTTGTAATCCCTAAAACGAAAAGTGTGAGTCGAAAGCTTAACTGGATCTTTGACATTTGAAAAATATTTTGTAAAATTTTCCTGTAGAGTATTGAAAAATACGGCAATGGCAGCAACTGCTTGGAAGCGGTTCAGAAAAAAGTAAAATTAATTTTCCCCTCATAGCTCGGTGCTGGATCATCTATACGGCGAAAGCAGGGTCAATTGCTCTAAAATGACCGGTCCTGTACATTATTAAACACAGGTCTTATTTAACCTATCACAGGACAGCTTCGATATAACTCAGAACGGCACTGATAGTTTTTAAATGTGTTTTACTTTATTTATCTTATCGTTACCAATAGGTCAGTGGAAGTGCGCTTGACTGTCACGCGGTGGACGTGTGTTTGTACCCTGGCTGTGTAAATATCATTACTTTTTCAATTAATAATTTAAATTCTAATTCCGTGTTCCGTTTCTGTAACTGCTTAATCAAAAATAACCTTTTAGATAAATTTGCTTAACACCTTGAAAAAAATTTAAAATTTCAGTATTAATATAAAAAAAAAAAATTATAATAAAACAAAAATTTCTGGTTCTGCTAGAGATTGAACACAGGTCAGTCGAGTTCTAAACGTGAACGCTAGCAACCTCGGCTATACATGAATTTCCAAAACATTGATTCAATTTCATTAACAACGTGCGTATAAATGTACCGTATGCTATAAATAGACCGGCTACTGATAAGGTCCAAAGGTATCTATGAGGTGTCAATTGACACCTGCCGATGTATTTTTGAACCGGTTCTAAGATTGGTACAAAGGTATCTAGCCGGTGTCAATTTACCCCTGTCAATGAAAACGCCATGTAAAAAGCACCGGTTGGTTTCATATATTGGTACAAGATTTGGGACCGGTCACTATCGCTTTGGAACCTATCACGTGATAAATTCTGAACCGGTTCTTTTCTCCGTAGGGATCTGAAATCAAAAAATTTTATGAATTGGGATACGAATTGTTCCCTCAACCGCACTTTTAACTGGATGTAGCCCTAAGTGACCCATATGACTCGGCGGAAAGAGATTCGACTCCAATGATTTAATCACCTCACAAACAAATACCTATTTTTATGGACCTCGACAAACATTTTTTTTTTTGGAATAAAAAAATTTTGGATAAAAATGTCTTGATTACAATTAAACCCGCCTCACAAATTTTGTGTACGACAGATTTTTGAACGATTTTAATACGTTTAAATAACTTATCATTCTATTTTTCAGGGGCTCTTATGAAAATACTCAAGCTATGTGTAATTACTAGGAGCTTATGTACATACAAGTACTCATGACCAGTGAACGCAAAATTCTTTTTGGCTTTTTATATGAACGCACACATAATTCATATTTTCAGTGTCAAATCTTTAAAATTTGTACATTTATTTCGAATTTTTTGACCATGTCCTTGTAATTTTGTATTCTTACAAACATGTACCTTCGATTTTAGGAGCGTCTTAAATTTTCCTATAGCTTTAGGGTCCGGAAAATTATATGCCCAAGGTAATATATAAATACTACTTTAACATAGTAATATTTTGCGTTTTCTGTAGCTATGGCAAGGGGCTCCATCCTATATAAAGATGAAGCCATCTACAGGACAATTTGGGCCATTCATGTAAGACAAAAGAAAATTTTCTTATTACGTTCATATATTTTTCGTTGTTCATTGTTCATTCTACAAAAATAATTGGATCCAGACCTTCATCGCTTATACAGTTCCAAATTATTATATAGGGAGGATGCTCTTGATGATTTTTTTTTTTGGCACACTCTTCGAAGAAGCGTTCATTACTTGGCTTTCGTCCAACAAATTTTCCTGATTCGGTTAAAGCTTCCAATTGGTACTCTTCACTAAAAAGTACCTATGAATATATGAGAAAATACATTTTTGATATGAAACAAGTAAAAGTTAGGGAACTAAGGTATAGAATAAGGATGTTACGGAGGTGAGTTTATCGGAACCAGATTCGGAACCGGAGTTTTTAAATTTGATTTATCGGAGCCGTAGGCGGAACCGGAGTCGAAATCGAAGCCGAAATCGGTGTCGGAGTCCAAGAAAGATGTATTAGTTAACTGTTAAGATCATTAATTATAAAAGAATAATTAACATAGTACAGCATCTTTAAACAGGTCTGAAAATTTTATGCAAATATTTCACACATGTGCGTATTTAGAGAGTTTATAAGTAATTAAAATTATTTAACGAAGAACTGCGCGCTCGTGTGTGATAAAGGTTAAATCGTATACGCCGGTACATTTCGATCTTCGTTATAACTCCGATTCAAAATTGTCGGAGTCGGAGGTGTAAAATCAATCGGAAGTTCCGACCTTTCGGAACCGAAGTCGAAGCTCCGTAACATCCCTAGTATAGAATATGAAGATGAATTTCAAACCACCTTCTTACAGTAGTTCTCCTGGTAATTAACATGAAGTTTTGCCCAAAGAAGTCGTTGTTTTTTCATACGCTCTATCAGTTTTGGCTTCTTAATTTAGTTGAGATCTTAAATTATTCGTAGTATAAATTCGTTCGACGCTTGTGAGGTAAAATTCAACACGAGCATCGTTTACTTCTCGAGCTATGTCTTTGCTGGTTTTGTACGATTCTGAAGAGCCAATCTGTTCACTATCCTTACTGTTAGTTAAAGTTTTTTTTGGGTTTGCAATGACTTTTTTTCCTATTTTTTCAGAAAATCAAAATTACACGGTACAACACTCAAGAAATCCCAAGAGGTTTTTCAAAAGTTTCTTAAGGTTTTGGGTTCTCTGAATCCGAATCTGAAGTCAGAATTTTCGGGTCACCCTAGGTTTTCGAGCTACAATGGAGGCATAACCCTAGTCCCCTACTGTTAATAAAACCAATATGACCGACTCTCATTACTTCTTCAAGGGGAACATTTTTTGCCTTGGAACCCATCCCCTCCGACCCTTCCGTATGGGAGCTTCCATACAAAATCTTAAGAATTTTGTATATATTTTATATGAACATTTTATTTAAAAAAAAACAAACTTTGTTAATATTAATTTATTGGAACACAAAAAATGTGCTTGGGATCATTTTTTTTTTGTTTTTAATATATTTTATTAATACTATTTATTTGTGTTATTTTTTAATTTAATGTTTAGAATTCTACATAATTATAAATAGGCCAACAGAATATTTGTCGAGTTTTTTAATTAAATAAAAAAGTTCATAAAAAAATATATGATAATCATAAAATTTGTATGGAAGCCCCTATACGGAGGGGTCAGAGTAGATGGGTTTCAAGGCAAAAAATGTTCCTCTTGTAAAAGTAATGGGGGTCAGTCATTAGTCATTAGGTTAGGGTTCAGCCTTCCCTATAGCTCGAAAACCTAGGGTGAGCCGAAAATTCTGACTTCAGATTCGGATTCAGCGAATACAAAACCTTAGGAAACCGTTTTGAAACCTCTTGGGATTTTTAAAAACTTCAGTTTTGTTGTACAGTGTTATTATTGGTTTCAGATTTCGTGTTCTAGAAATTGGCGGCAGGCAGCGCATATTTTGACTTTTCTTCAATTTGACGATAGGATTAAGTTTTTTTATTCATAGCAAACGAGAATTTCCAATCGAAAGGGTTTCTTATATACTGCTTAATTTTGGTAACGGTCAGATTTTATTCATACTAGTCGATGCACTCTCATATTTATATGTGTACGTATATTTTCATAAATGTAGTTTTTA